>JASPKZ010004841.1:0-15959 GCA_030220185.1 Diploptera punctata | reverse complement strand
TTATTATTATTATTATTATTATCTATTCACTGTCTATAAAGGTCATGTAGCTCACTCTTATGTAGTCTTTTCCCATTCACCTGTCTATTCTGTCTCTTTGATCCAAAGTTTCCTAAGAACTTTTTCTCAAAGACTCGTAACCTCCGGTCTTCCTTAAAGTAAGATGCCATGTTTCATACCCATAATATAAATGGTGAATAACATTTATACATGTTCAGTTTAAGTTTTTTGAAGAAATTGGACCATCCAGAATCCTTGTATGCTAATAGCACGCTTTCCGATTGAGCCACAATCACATTTAGCACTAGAAAATAACAGTTTATATATCTTTAGTTTAACTTTTTAAAAAAAATGGAATCACAAAGTTCCTGATGCTAAAGCAGCCATTTCAAAATGAAATTTGTTTAATTAATTTAATGCTCTCTTTCATGTTTGTAATATTGATAAAAAATATGACGTTGAAACGAAAGATATAAAGAGACTAGATCTGCTGAAATTAAATACCTTCGGAGGACTGCAGGATACCACTACGAGTAATAAAAAAGAAAGACATATTAGAAGAATTACCATGAAATCTTTGAAACAATTTCTGATTATAAGCAGATGGATGCAACATGTTCATCGAATGGAGATCACAGGATACCCAAAAATGTTAAGATTCACCCTGCAGGAAGAAGAAACCAGGACGTCCACTCACAGACATTTGATGGGTTTCTCTTGAGGCCGAAACAGGTCAACAAATGGCCTAATTCGGAATGTCTATGATGATGAATATTCTTCCAAGTATTTGATTCGCCCTTCTTCAACACTTCCATCATTTGCCATTACTGTCCAGTTACAACAACAACGATGCATTTCTATGTTGACGATATAGCTAGTTTTATTGATGTTTCACTTCTGTCCCATTTCTACTGTTACCAAGAGTGTGTGCGTGTTGGCGCTTAGTATCTCTTCCTATCGCCTATACGTAATACTACAGATTTTCAAAATAGTCATTGCTCATTTGGAATACATTGGAAACATAAGAAGACAACTCTGAGGTGACTATTCAAGGCCGATCAGAGTAGAGTGTTTTAAATGTAACTTTTTATGTTTTAACTTGAGCATTGTTGTACTATGTCGGGTTATGAGTGCGACCACGCGAGAATGTCGATAAAATTCACGTTATTTCGTAATGTTAAGATCACGGCATCGCTGATAAAGTGCCCCCATGACACCTCTTATTCAAAACACAAATACCAATAAAGTGCAACCTAAAAAAACCATTTCGTTACCAGATCTTATCAATCTTCCAAAGTTTGGTAGAATTTATACGTACTTACTTACTCCTGCACTATCGACCCGTAGGTTAATGGCCGCACGGACATAAGCTCTCCAACTCCCTATCCTAGCTAATGCTTTCCAATCATTCCTGTATAATCGACTCCCTCAAATCATAGTTATGTTGTTTCCCCACCTCATTCTTGGTCTACCAACTGGCGTTTTCCTTCTGGCTTTCCTAAAGAAGTGTCCATGCACGTCCTTCATTCCCCATACGCGCAACTGTCCTGCCCATCGCAGTCTACGGACTTAACTGTTCTTATTAATCTGGCTTCCTATAAAGACCATGTAGTTCATTGTTATTAGTCTTCTCCATTCACCTGTCTGTTCACCTCTCTTTGGTTCAAAAATTTTCCTAAGACTTTATTCTCAAATCGCGTAATCTCCTTTCCTCCTTAAAGTAAGATCCATGTTTCGCACCATATAATATAACGGGTAAATAATAGTTTTATATATTTTTAGCTTAACGTTTTTTGAAAGGAGTTGGGACATCAAAAGTCTCTGCAATGCATAATAGCATGCATTTCCAGAATTGAGCCTATGTTTAATTTCTTTGTGCATCTCTTCCTATTTGTGATTATTGTTCCTAGGTATTGAATTCACCAATTCCTCAAAATGGTAAGAATTTATAAAACATCCAATTCACAAATATTCAACCTCCACTCTTACAAATCTTACAGGAGGGGATTTAAAGATATTGAATATTTAGTACTTATATTTAACAAAAGTCCATCGCTGTGGTCTCGAGGTAACGTGCTGCCTTGTCACGCAGCGGGCCAGGGATTCCCGGTCGAGACAGGCTCCTGGGTGAGGTTTTTTTCGATGTTTTTCCTCACCTGTAAGATAAATGTCAGGAAGCTTAGGGCATAACGGTCCCCGAAAATCATCCGGCCATAATCATCATCATCATCCTTATCATTATCATCATCCTTCACCGGTGTGGAAAGCAACGGGAAGCTACCACACATATAATTCCCTAATAAAGCTGCAAAGCATAGTATGAAAATGATATGATTGCAGTGAAAGATCTGCCCTTGGATGGATGTATTTAACAAAGGTCGGCATCGGTGGACTAATGGTTATGCCCCTTGCCTCTGGTTCTAAGGGTCACAGATTCAAACCCGGCCGGGTCGATGGATTTTTCTTAATACGAAAAAATCCAAGGAGCAAGTCCTCCAGGAAGGGCTTTAAAGCCCTGGGTCCCGAGTCCTGAAGATTTTCAGGCTCGTAAAAAGATCCTTAAGCCTGAAAAAAAAGTATCTAAGTCAAAATTTTAACCGATCTCAACGTACTGGTAATAACCTTAGATGTCTCACTGAGCCGGTGTGTTGATCGAATGCCATTCACACACTTTATGAGCAAATAAGGAAACTAAAAAAAAAAAATTTCTGGTAACTCCTTACACAAGGAGAGGCTAATGGTTAAAAAATGGACTAACGCCATTATGGATATAGAGGTATTTAACAAAGAAGACAGTATCTAGTACTGAAAAATGAATTATTATGTAGAATAAATGAAGGCAACATCCAAATCAGAGTTTAAAAAACTTTATCTCATGAAAAAAAAATGGAACACAGTGAACCATGTGCACTTTTTTTCCCCCCTTTTTTTACTTTCTATCTTTGGTATACTCTGTGGTTAGTGTTCTGTGCATAATATTCCTCTTTCCCATTGTAGAGATACCATGCAGTAAATTTTGTTCATTCTTTTGTCCGATTTTTTCTAACCTCGTTGAGTGGTAATACGTTATTGAGGTCTTAGTCCTGCCAGTATTTATTGTTTATTGTTGTTGTTGTTATTATTATGATCATTATTATTATTATTATCATTATTATTATTATTATTATTATTATTATTATTATTATTATTATTATTATTATTATTATTATTATTTAATTATTATTATTATTATTATTATTATTATTATTGTGTCCACCGCTGTGGTCTCGAGGTAGCGTGCTGCTTTGTCACGCAGCGGGCCGGGTGTTCGATCCTCGGTCGGGGCATTTTTTCTGGGTGAAGGTTTTTTTAATCGGGTTTTTTTCCTCACCTGTAAGACAATGTCAGGAACCTTTAAGGCCAAACGGTCCCTGAAATCATATGGCCATCATCGTCCATCATCATCCTTATCATTATCATCATCATCATCGTCATCCTTACACCGGTGTGGAAAGCAACGGGAAGCTACCACACACTACACAATTCCCTAGTAAGCTGCAAGCATAGCATGAAGGACCTGCCCTCGGGCAGAATTACTATGGATGGATTATTATTATTATTATTATTATTATTATTATTATTAGTTTTATTATTATCACCATTATTTTTTTTATTACGGATGAACCCATGTAGGACTAACGCAAAATACTTAGAGGCGTTCCTTTGAGTCCAAATTTCTTTCATTCTTTTGGCTATGAGCTTGTTTTCTATCATCTGTCCCAAGTTGGTTCCAATTTTTTTGCTTCGGTTTGTCCTCTTGGTCAACTTGCCACTTATTTCACGTTATTCTAAATATATACACTCTCATTTTGGGATCCTATCTTCTTTAAGTCAATTCCTGCCAGTTTTAAGTCCTTTTTGACTTACATCAATCCACTTCATAGTAGTCCACTGGAGGTTTTGTACTTCTGTTTTCGTAAAATTCCATTATCTGTTTTGTAAGCCTATTGTGAGTTCATTCGGTTTAATATGGCCCTTAAAATTTTAACCTTCCGTTTTCCTAATATCACTATGGAATGTCTGTATAATATTTTTATTTCCTTTTTACTTCCGAGTCTATTATTATTATTATTATCATTGCTCTAATCTCTAGGCCCCAAAGTCACGTGACGGCGCAAGGTAAACCTACGCGAAACCTTACTTCTCGATTCGAAACGCAACTTCTGTTAGCAGCCTTTCAACATCCTTGTTTCTGTTCGCACGGCTTGAGAGGCCTGATCACTTCCCAATGTCGATCATTATACTGAGCAACAAAAAATAATCTTTTGTTTTGTCGCAGAAAGAAAATAATGCGATTCTGATAGTATTTTTTTTCTCCTGAATCAAACATGATATCGGTTTTTCTCCATCACGCAAGGTTTCCGAGAGACATGAATTTAATAATTTCAAACACTTTAGATTTTTCTCTACATTCGAACTACACAATATTCGAGCATCGGACTCACCTAGAAATAAGAAATGACCATTTTCTGCTATATTTTCGCCCCGTGGAGCATCCCTCTTGATGGTCCAACAATAATCGGCCAGCAATATTAGGATCCCCATTTGCTTTGTATACCTTTTACATAGCCGAAATCTCGTGATGAAATGTACTCCGTTTTATATTTAACAATGGACAATGGACGAAAAAAACTTTTATTAAACAAAAATAATTATTTAAATCCATTAATTGAAATTGAAATAAAAAAACTGTGGGTGGTGAGAGAAATTCCGAATACAGATTTGAAAACACAATAAAAAACTGCATTAAGTACAACTATTGGTACTCATGAGACAAAAATCATGTTGACCAGTGTTATTTGTAAATTTCAGCTGTGAGAATACTACTGGTTGCTAAATAACTGAATTGTGTGATAGGCGTGGAACGAGTTATTATATAATTTATTGTTGATTTTCTTTTTTATATTATATTAATACTTCATATTTACTGTATATTTTATATTGTTATATTTTGATTATAGTAAATGCTTCACATATTTCATTATTTATTTCATATTTTTAATCGGCCGCGGTTGACTAGTAGTTACGCTCCTTGCCTCTGGTTCCGACGGTCGCGGGTTCAAGCCTGGCCCGTGGTGGATGGATTTTTTTAGGACTGAAAATCCAAGGAGCAAATTCCTCCGGGAGGGACTGCAAGTCATGGGTCCCGAGTCTGAAGATTTTCAAGTCTTAAAAGATCCTTAAGCTTGAATAAGAGGCTTCTAAGCAAATTCACCCACTTTAAACGTCCTAGCAATAACCTTGTTGCTGCTCAGGGTCAATGGGTCGGTGTGTTGGACAGCGTGCCACCCCATGACATCTATGAGCAAATAAGGTAGTAAAAAAAATGAACTTGGTCGACCGCACTCCTTATAAAGGAGAGGCTATGGCTTAACAAGGTCTACGCTATTTAGATGATTATTTTTAAATTAATAAACATATTTTCATAATTTGTTAAATTCATTGTTTCTGAAGTAATGAGTTGTGATCTAGTAGTGTGTATCCTGCAGTCCTCCGAAGGTATCTCATTTCAGCAGATCTAAGTCTCTGTATATCCTTCTGTTTCAACGTCCATACTTCGCTACCATACAAAAGAGTTGGAAGAGCCACTTTTAATCTTGAATGCTTTTGGACTAACTGTGGCTTGAAGACAGAATTTATTAACCCTAAAATTCTTAAAAATATTATATATATATAAAATAGTCCACCTTTGTAATTAACACTTGTGGATGTGTGGCCAGCAACCGGCAATAGGCCAAGTAATTCTAGGCCTCCCTTGCCATGAAGTTATAATTGCATACGTCATTACAATTTTAAAAAATAACAAATGAAGAAGAAATAAAGTTAGAACACGATTATAATTTGTTTAACACCACGAGTGTAAAAATATGAAGAAAACAGTGAAAGCTTTCACAATTGTTTTTCTTTTATTTTAATTCTGGGAGTGATTGTTAAACAAGGGAAGCAGTTAATTCTCCCCTCGCTGCATTTTCCAGTCTGCTTCGCAACAAGAAACTCGCTCATCTGTGTCTTGATCGCGCCTTTTTTTAAGTTGGTAAAACTTTTTTAAGGACTGCTCTTCACTTGAGAATACAATTTGAAAATTGGAATGAAATAATCTCTTCTCATAAAAAAAGAAGAGAAAAGTTTCAAACAGAAAGCTTAATGTTCAGCGCAGACTTCTTGGAATTGTCAAACTGTGAATCACGAGACTCTGACAACCCCATTCATATTCCCTTCATCATACCAACATTTAAACTAATTTAGAAGAAGACAGTTCCAAAAGTATATTTTATTATTTAAAAAAATATACTCTGATTCGAATTACCTTGTGTTAATGTTGTGACTCTGAGTAATAATGCTGTTTGAATTTCGCGGGTGATGGCGGGAATCATGGTCTCGCATTGGTAGGTATCGACTCTTAAGTCGCTGATTCGTGAGTCGCCGATTCGTGAGTCGTCGATTCGTGAGTCGCCGTTTCGTCAGTCGTCGATTCGTCAGTCGTCGATTCGTCAGTCGCCGTATCGTGGAGTCGTCGATTCATGTAGTCGTTCGATTCATCAGTCAGCGATTCGCGAGTCGCCGTATCCGTGAGTCGTTCGGTTCGCGAGTAGCCGACTCATGAGTCGCGTTTGCGAGTCGCCGACTCGTGAGTCGAAAGACCCTCGGAGATTATCGATGGATCTGGACTTCCATTCCGGCGGTTTTTCCAAGCCTCGACCATCCGTGTCGGGAAAGGATCGATGCCAGAAACTTCTGTACTGGAAAGTTCTCGATTTGAAACGAGACATTCCCTCCCTCCCCCGGCCTGTATAAAGAATTGCTAAGTTCGGAGCGAGTCAGTTGTGAATTTTCCAGCGTTACAGTGACTGTGAGTGGAAGAAACTGTGGTAAGTGAAGTCGTCAGAGAAAGTAAAATAATCGTGTGGTAGATAAACTTTAAAATAAGATCAATTAGTAACAGCAATTGTGAGTGAAAGCTCGCGGAGTGTTTATAGAAATAAATCAAAAGTTATTGTGGAATTCTACATGGTCAATAGTTAGTGTGGTTTATTTCGCCAACAAAACCAACGTGAAAAACTACCTCACGGCAACCAGGGACAATATTAAGCGTTGTACAAAAGTGTTGACTCAGTCTTTTCAGGTTCTGTATAGATAACGAGATAACGGTTGAAGATATGCGGTTAGCATGAGTGGTATCGCAAGTGGAAGAACAGGGGTTGGTTATAAAATGTTCATGTCAATGTAACGATTATCGTGTCGCCTCATATGTTCATGTCAAACAGGGTTTGTCCATCTGGCCAATTAGTGTAATTTATGTCCTGGAACAATAAACACTCAGCTACAAAAAAGAAAACTTTTTTTTTTTGTATCGAAAGGAAAAGGTATGTGATTCTGATAGTATTTTTTCTCCTGAATTCAAATATGATATCGGGTTTTCTTCCATCACGAAAGGTTTCCGAGAGATAGGAATTTATAAGCTTATATCCCGCGGCCGTGGAACCTTCAGGTTTGAAAGTGTCAGTGAGTTAATTTTGCCACAGCTAACAACAAGATGATTTTATAAAATTGCAAAGAAATTTCGATTTATTTAACTCAAATGTCTTCGTAATTTACGCAGATGTGATATAGCAAAGATAAGTGAATAACTAGAAGGTGTAATTGCAGAGGGCTTTGGGAAGTTGTTGAGAAAATCAGCGCGTGACTGCAACAATGACCGAGTCATCAGACACTTATGAACACGTTCTCAACAGCACTTGTCGGTAATTTGAATTCTTTACCTACACATAACCACCTCTCATCTTTACTAAATTAGGGGTGTAAAACTTTCATCCCCAATAACACTGGTCAACATGATTTTTGTCTCATTAGTACCAATAGTTGTACTTAATGCAGTCTTTTTATCATGTTTTCAAATATGTATTCGAAATTTCTCCATCACCCACAATTTTTTCTATTTCAATTTCAATTCTTCTTCTCTTCTTCTTCTTCTTCTTCTTCCGAATGCAGTATTGGGTGATGATGCCCGTTCTGCGACTACAAAAACTGATCTTTCCATCGGTTGAAGGGTCTTCCCAGGTCTCTTTTGCCGTTAGGGTTGAGGTGGTAAATCATCTTTGGTAAACGGGAATTTGACATTCTCTGGACGTGTTGGAACCATTTAATCTGATAATTTTGTACATGTTCAACCATTTCCCTACTATTCCACTGCATCCTTATCTCATCACTTTTCATTCTATCCCTTAATGTTACTCCAGTTAGTGATCGGAGGAATCTCATTTGTGAACTATTAATGCGGGATTTATCTTTTGCTCGAAGTGTCCAGCATTCACTTCCGTATAGTAGAGCAGGTTTGGCTTCAATTAATGGATTTAAATAATTATTTTTTAATAAACGTTTTTTCGTCCATTTGTCCATTGTAAAATAAAACCAAATGAGCTAACTCAGGAAATTTCAGCTATGGAAAAGAGATATCAAGGCAAATGGAAATTAATTTGCTAGCCGATTATTGTTGGGCCATCAAGAGGGATGCTCCACACGTGAAATGTAGCAGAAAGTCATCATTTCTTACTTTCCGAATGTTCGAATATTGTGTAGTTACGAATGTAGAAAATATTAAAATGTTTGAAATTATAAATGCCTGTCTCTCGGAAACCTTACGTGATGGAGAAAACCCAATATCATATTTGAATACAGGAGAACAAATACTAGCTATCAGAATCACATATTTTTCTTTCTGAGACAAAAAAGTTCCTTTCTTATTGCTCAGTGTAAACTCTTGCTTAATATACCGCGACATGGGACATAGGCCTATCATCACAAGATATGCAAGAATTCTTTAGTAAACATAATCTCAGGAGCATAGGGAATCCACCAAACGTCGCCAACGGATCCTATTGTGAGTCAACTTCACATCCCTTCAAGTGTTCACTTTATTTGCAATTTATTCAAGGATGGTTTTCTTCCATGTCTGTTTTGGTCTGCCTCTTCCCCTGTGTCCTTGGCAGTCCAATCCAATCAGATCATGGTCTTCTCAATGTATGTCCAATCCAAATCCATTTTCCAACTTTATGTTTATTTTAATTTAATTCTGGTCAGTTTTTTCGTAATTCTTTATTTGATATTGTTTCTGACCATTTTAAATACATTATATAATGGAAATGGACAGCTAATGACAAATGAGGGAAATTTTGAGGAAGTGGCTGAATTCAAATACTTAGAAACAATAATCACAAATAGGAATGAGATGCACAAGGAAATTAAACATAGGCTCAATTCTGGAAATGCGTGCTATTATGCATTACAGAGACTCTTGACTTCCCAACTCCTTTCAAAAAACGTTAAACTGAAAATATATAAAACTATTATTCTACCAGTTATAGTACATGGATGCGAAACATGGAATCTGACTTTAAGGGAGGAAAGGAGATTACGAGTATTTGGCAATAAAGTTCTTAGGAAAATTGGACCAAAGAGAGATGAACTGACAGTGAATGGAGAAGACTCCATAACAGTGAATTATATGGTTTTTATAGGAAGCCAGATATAATGAGAACAGTTAAGTCTCGTAGACTGCGATGGGCAGGACAAGTGGTACGAATGGGGAATGAAAAGACTTGCATGGAAACTTCTTGTAGGAAAACCAGAGGGAAAACGCCCAGTTTGTAGACCAAGAATGAGGTGGGAGAATAACATTAACTATGATTTGAGCGAAGTAGATTATATAGGGGATGGTTGGAAAACACTGGCTCAGGATAGGGATATATGGAGAGCTTATGCCCGCGCGGACATGAACCTACCGGGTTCGATACTGCCTGTGAGTTAATTAGAGTTCTGACCATTTTATTTTTAATATTTTCTTTAGGCAACTACACTGTGTACCACATTTTAATTAATCATAACTCTCAAAGTATGTGGAATTATGAAATGAGGTTGGTATTAAAAGAAAGAGAAACTCAAAGAATTTTTGTTTTCATTGTTGCAATTAATTCACCTGTCGCATGTTGGACAATAATGACATAAAACAAAATGGCGACTCCTCAGCAATAAGCACAAACTTTTCTGGAATACAGAGACGAAGTCAATAATTACAGTGCAAATAAATTACCGGAGAGAATATGGAGGAAATGCACCTGATGGTAAGACCATTAAGAAATGGCTTGAGAAGTTTCTGGCGAATGGAAGCGTTAAAAACTAATCAGGAGTTGCTCGTACACGTGTTTCACAAGAAAATATTGAAGAAATGGTGCACATATAGAGGTGTTTTAGTGTGTGGCAATGAAAATTCTTTGAGTTTTCTGTTTCGTTTAATACCGGCCTCATTTCATAATTCCGCATACTTTGTTAGGTATGTTTTACTCAAATGTGGGAGGTTTGAATGGGACACCCTGTATTTATAGATATTTATAATTTATATTCTATGATTTTACTACTTTTCAGGTTTTAGAAGCATATAATAGCACAGATTTAACGTTATTATTAAATAATTTTAATTTCGTGTGCTTAGATATAAAGCTTGATTTCCATACTGGATACAACTGGAAAAAATGCACTGTTTGTTTTCTTAACAATTATATTTTGACATCCTCAAGGGCAGCATCATGTGAAGCAAGACACTTTCCTATATATATATTCCCTCAACATAATCAATGTGTTTTTACATTTATCACAACTCAATCTGTTTTCTTACTCTTCAATTCCATTTCTTTCTACGAAAGATGCGACCATTCTACATGACGTCAGAGGGAAGGTGGTTAGAATAGTTTTCAGTACCGTCTGGTTACAGCAACAGTTAGAATAACTACTTTAAATTAACTATATTTCACTTCAAATATGCCGAACAGTCAGTGCGCAACTTTTATGTTCCACCGAAATATACTTTGTGAGTTTGTCTATCCTGTAAGGACTCAAAAATAACTTTACCGATTTTAATGGTGTTTCCACCATAATTTACATACTTTTTTGGGTCAACTAAAGTGTATAACATATTGCCGTTCATACTATAGGGCCGGAGCTAAAAAAAGTGCATCGGTGCATTAAAAAATCACTTTTTGGACGTTTAAATGGCTTACGCTGTCAGAACCATAACAAATACTCCAAATTAATGTACACAGATTTAAAAATCTAAAAAAAAAAATCAATAAAAAATTACGCGACAGTATATATGTCTATCTTTTACGAATAATTCACAATGACCATTTTTGTCTTTCAGCTCATTGATGCAAAGAAGAAAGGGATAAGTAGATTCCCGGGCAATGCCTGGGTATCTAATAATAATTAGGCCTAATGTATACTTTTATAATTATTTTATGTCGATGGAAATGGATTTCATAAACAGAGCAGCAATATGTTCAAAATTAGAAAAAATAAGAAATACTGTCTTACGAGAAACAATTAATATTAGATATTCAATAGTAGATTATATAAGATATAAACAATTAAATTGGTATGGGCACGTACGACGAATGCAAGAAGAAAGGTTACCCAGGAAAACATTGGAATGGTGACCACCTGGAAGAAGAAGGGAAGGAAGAAATAAGAACTGGAATGAGAACAAGAGGACTAGAAGGCAAGGGAGTGGATGTACAGAGACCAGTGGAGAGAGAAAATAAAACTTCTTCTTCTTCTTCTTCCTTCCAAGTATTAGACCAAGGCCTGTTACGATCCTATAGAAAATTTTCCCACCAGCGTTTTGATCCTTCCGGGAAATTCTCGTATAAGACTTGAAAGACATAATAATAGTCCCTTCGATTGGTTGCTGGTCAAAGGAAGGCAAGACCAGTGAGGGGGCTGCCATCTTATAGCCTCTGGGTCAGGCTTTTTCTGGAGAAAAAAAGAAAATAAAGGAAAGAAGAAATGGAAGAAAGGAAAGATTCCCTAGCCCTCGGATGCCCTAATAGCATCGGAATAAAAAAAAACAAGAGTTAACCAAGAGAGGTTAGATAGTTAAGTTAAAAGAGTGCAAAACACAAGTAAGTGGAAGAAATGTTTTGCTCAGCTTGGGCACCTTGTGGTCGCCATCCACATATCCCCTAGATGAGGACCCCTGAGGGGAAATAAAACTTTAAGCACAGAAAGATGTGTAAACATTAAAAATCTGTATATAAATAAAATAATTATTTTTCTTTTACTTATTCAACTGAACATAAAAACATTGCATTTATTTAGGCGTAGCAACTCACGTCGGGTAATAGCTAACATTAAATATCATAAGGTAAGTTGTCCCTGCCTTTTCGTCTCTTTTTAATGACTCAACATCCGTTTCTGTAGAAGTATTCTCAAATAACAATTGCAGAGTAAAATTCGCTTCATTGAGCAAAGTGGATATTTTTATTGGTTGAGAAAGCTACAGATAGCCTTGAACCATGTCCTAACCCCCACGATAAGGGTTGCGTAGGATACTGACCTCTCAGAACGTCCAAGAAACAAATTTGAAAAATAATATTTACACCCCTCCTCGAGTCATTCCACAGTAATAGCGCCCTCTTCCGCAACTTTCAGAAACTTTCCGATGAAAATTACAGCATTAATAACCCCACACTTCACGTCGCTTAAAAAAAAATCCACTGATGAACCTTTACTAAACATCCAATATAACGAGTTCCACAACAAAACACAGTTAATATTAGTAAAACATCCATCATATCAAGAGGATGGCCGGCTCGATATAGAATGTACATTAAAATAATAATAATAACTAATAATAAATAATAATAATAATAATAATAATAATAATGTGGCTGAATTCAAATACCTAGGAACAATAATGACAAATAGGAATGAGATGCACAAAAGAAATTAAAACATAGGCTCAATTCTGGAAATGCGTGCTATTATGCATTGCAGAGACTCTCTGATGTCCCAACTCCTTTCAAAAAACGTTAAGCTGAAAAATATTATAAAACTATTATTTCTACCAGTTATATTATATGGATGCGAAAACATGGACTCTTACTTTTAGGGGAGGAAAGGAGATTGCGGGTATTTGAGAATAAAGTACTTAGGAAAATTTTTGAACCAAAGAGAGATGAAAGGACAGGTGAATGGAGAAGACTACATAACAATGAACTACATGGTCTTTATAAGAAGCCAGATATAATAAGAACAGTTAAGCCTCGTAGACTGCGATGGGGCAGGACATGTTGCACGTATGGGGAATGAAAGACTTGCACGGAAGCTCTTGTAGGAAGCCAGAGGGAAAACGCCCAGTTGGTTTAGACCAAGAATGAGGTGCCAGTGAGGTAAGTAAAGTAAGTAATAATAATAATAATTATAATAATAATAATAATAATAATAACTCACCGGCACTATCGAATTCGTATGTTCATGGCCGCGCGGACATAAGCTCTCCATACATCCCTATCCTGAGACAATGCTTTCCAATCATTCCCTGTATAATCTACTTGCCTCAAATCATAGTTAATGTTTATTCTCCCACCTCATTATTGGTCTACCAACTGGGCGGT
The DNA here is from genome assembly GCA_030220185.1 of Diploptera punctata. Taxonomy (NCBI): domain Eukaryota; kingdom Metazoa; phylum Arthropoda; class Insecta; order Blattodea; family Blaberidae; genus Diploptera; species Diploptera punctata. The sequence continues at coordinate 2,475 of JASPKZ010004841.1, read as the reverse complement.
TTCCCTGCTGGCTTTCCTAGAAGAAGTTTCCATGCAAGTCTTTCATTCCCCATACGCGCAAACATGTCCTGCCCATCGCAGTCTACGAGAACTTAACTGTTTTTTATTATATCTGGCTTCCTATGAAGACCATGTAGTTCACTGTAATGCAAGTCTTCTCCATTCACCTGTCTGTTCATCTCTCTTTGGTCCAAAATATTTCCTAAGAACTTTATTCTCAAAACCTCGTAATCTCCTTTCCTCCCTTAAAGTAAGAGTCCATGTTTCGCATCCATATAATATAACTGGTAGAATAATAGTTTTATATATTTTCCGTTTAACGTTTTTTGAAAGGTGTTGGGACGACAAGAGTCTCTGTAATGCATAATAACACGCATTTCCAGAATTGAGCCTATGTTTAATTTCCTTGTGCATCTCATTCCTGTTTGTGATTATTGTTCCTAGGTATTTGAATTTCGCCACTTCCAAATCTTATTAGATTACTGTTGATAATTACTCCCAGCCCCAATTTCATACTATTACCCAATAGAATACGCGTTTTGGCTTTTATAATCTTATATCATCAGGATATAATTACAATTCAGCTGCAAACATCCTTTATCCTTTAAGATGTTATGGCATACTCTAGTAAAAAATTGATTAGTAGAGGAAATAGCGCATTTACTTGCTATAACTATTATAAATTTCAAAATTATCCGAAACCTATTTGCCTACCCGCACCCTACTCTTTATTCCATTTAGACAGATTCATTAGTAAACATTAAGAGACGGATTCCTATGACATGTCATATTTTTACCTAAGCCTATATTCTACGCTTCAAGTAAGTAAAAACATGTATATATGCCTTATTATTAATATTAAGTGGTTTTATTGGGTCTTTAAAAGTCACATTTCTCACTTTTTCAGATCTTTGATCACACTTCTGCTTAATTATGATAATGATATAACTAATAAAATAGCAGAATTCCAGGGAATATACGGTACGATAAAACGTTCACTAAATAATAAAACAACAAGAGAGACCCAATTTGAAATTTTATAAAAACGTGGCAGTACCGGTACTGCTCTAATGAATCAGAAACCTGGGATACATAAAAAAACAAGATCTAAGTAGAATAACGGCGGCCAGAAAGAAATTTCTGAGATCTGTTAAAGGGTGCACTAAGGAAGACAGAATCAAGAAACACAGAAATAGGACAGGAACTTGAAATATTTGCAATAATTGATCAAATAGATACATATAGACAAAAATGGAAGCAACACCATAAACAGAATGAATGAAGATAGATTTCCAAAACAAAATAACAAAATACAAACCTAAAGGCACCCGAGTTGTGGGCAGACCAAGAGATGGGCTGAATGTCGGAACGGGTCAAGAGACCTAATCCATGAATGCAGATGATTGATGATGATGAAGATATCTGCTTATTTCCATGATATAAGTCATAGTTTGATCATATTTTGGCTTTTTTTAATAGCCTAGTCATCAGTCGATTGAAAAATAACCAACATTGTATCTATATAAAAATCGTCAGTTTACAGTTCACTTGTTTCGAAGGTTTCTGTTAACAGATAGCAAACGTTTGCACTGGACAATAGAAGAAAACCTTGAATGTTTTTATCTCACCCTTACCACCTTAATTGTTTGGTTGCTAGGTTTCTGCTGTGTTCCCTCCACTATACCACCCCCACCTCCACCAGCCTTCTGAAATGTTCCTGTACATTCCTATTGAGACCTCAGCTTTAGTTCCATTTCACCTTGCCTAAAAAGTACGTGTTCTCTGAGTGTAAAATTAAGGAATTTTTGTTCAAGAGTTTGAGAGACGATTTTTTAGTACTGATGGTGTTATTTTATACTGTAAAACTGTGTGAAGTTAAAGTATCGACAAAAAAGCGATTTAATATACAACAATATTGTGTGATACTTCCAAACATAAGAAGTGTCAACGACAGAGTTTTCTTATGATACAGTTGAAAATGTACATGAATGAACAATTAATATAGAATGACTAAAGAAGAAATAAAAAATACAAATCCCATAAATATCAATGAATTCAGTCAAATAAAAAGGTTATTACAATACTACTGTATTAATAGTACACACCTCCCATTCGATAAATATATTAATTCATTTCATAATAAAAATAAATACTCAAAAAAACTAATCTAATTCTAGATAGGCCTAAGAAAGTGAATCTTAAATAACAAATAGATATGAACTTCATAATCTAGAATAAATAATTATATCTCTAATGCCACAAATTAGAATTTTACTATTACACTATCTAGATATAATCATAGGGTTATAAAGTCCCCTTTACAATCATTCAATTATAAGGTCATATTTTGTCTTTTTAGGTCATATTTAAACATTTTATAAGTCATAAATGCATACATATTTTCCATGTTTTAGGTCATAGAAATCTGCCCCTTAATAAACAATATGTGAGGAGGCTTGTTTCAAATCGTCCCTT
>JASPKZ010004840.1:0-19206 GCA_030220185.1 Diploptera punctata | reverse complement strand
TTTCATGCATTCGATTGATTGATACCTCTCGCAATATTCCCACCAAATCAAAATAACCTATATATCGAGCAAGGAGAAAGAATGTTTGAAGAGGGCAATAGAACAGAGAATTCAAAGTTTAAACGTTAATATGTAGTAATACAATATCGAAGATAACATACCGACTCGAGTGAACTGTATTATTATTATGATTAATATATATTATTATTTAGTGATTATTTTAACTATTATTATTTACTATTTCTATATACTGACTTTAACTATTATTATTATCGATTCACTATTATATATTATTATTATTATTATTATTATTATTATATTATTATTATTATTATTATTAATTATTATTATTATTTCTTTACTGCTATTTTAGTTATCATCATGTAAATAATTGAACTCAGAGACTCAAGCCGTCTGAAATGAATGCAAAACATATTTTCCCTTATTTTAATTTAGGAAGTGTAGGATACGAATATTCGGTAATAATTATCTTAGGCTAACGTTTCGAACGATGAGAGATCAGAAGACAGGTGAATGGAAAGACTAATTTTTAAGTCCAAACATTTTTAAGTCCAAACAATTTTAATACCAAACATTTTTTACTCCAACACGATTTTTAAGTCCAAACTATTCTCTAAGCCCAAAAAAAAATTTAGTCCAAACTATTTTTAACACCCCAACGCTATTTAAGTCTAAACATTTTAACGAGGCCAAACAAATTTTTAAGACAAATATTGTTTTAGTCCACAAGTATTTTCAGTCCAAACGATTCCTATGTTAAAGCGATCTTTAGGTCCAAACAAATTTTAAGTCCCAATTTTTTGGTCCAAAACAATATTTAACACCAAAAAATAATATAAGTCCAAATAATATTAAAGTCTAAACAATTTTTAAGTCCAAATGATCCCGATGTCCAAACATTATTTATTTCCAAACAATATTATATCCAGACATTTTTCAGTCCAAACGATTTTTTGTCCAAACATTTTTCAGTCCAAGCAATTATTAAGTCCAAGTATTTAATAAGTCCAAACATTTTTAAGTCCAAACAATGTTTAAGTCCAAACAACTTTTAAGTACCAAAACAATGTTCAGTCCATACAACCTTTCAAGTCCAAAAATTTTTACGTCTAAACAAATTTTATATCCAAAGATTTTTAGGTCCAAAAAATTTTATCTACACACAATTTTAAGTCAAAAAAAAGTAAGTCCCAAACACTTTTATATCCAAGAACAATTTTAAGACCAAACCATTTATAAGTCCAGACAAATTTCGTCCAAACAATTTTAAGTCAAACATTTTTAAGTCCATTTTTTTTAAGTCAAAGCAAGTTTTAAGTCCAAGCAATCTTTAAGTCCAAGCAATTTTTAAGTCCAAACAATTTTTAAGTCCAAACAATTTTTAGTCCAAACAATTTTTAAGTGCAAACAATTTTTAAGTCCAAACAATTTTTAAGTCCAAACAATTTTCAATCGCAAACAATTTTTAAGTCAAAACAATTTTTAAGTCCAAACAGTCTTGCAGTCCAAACAATATTAAGTACAAACAATTATTAAGTTAAAACAATTTTTAAGTCCAAACAGCTTTTAAGTCCAAACAATTTTTAAGTCCAAACAATTTTTAAGTCCAAACAATGTTTCAGTGAAAACAATTTTTTAAGTCCAATTTTTTTAAGTCCAATCATTTTTTAAGTCCCAACCATTTTTCAAGTCAAAACAATTTTTCAAGTCCAAACAATTTTTTAAATCCAAACAATTTTTAAGTCCAAACAATGTTTAAGTCCAAACAACGTTTAAGTTCAAATTATTTTTAAGTCAAAACAATTTTTAAGTTCAATTTTTAAGTCCAAACAGTTTTTAAGTCCAAACAATTTTTAAGTCCAAACAATTTTTAAAACATTTGTAATAAAAAACATTCAAAGTCTAAAAAAATTTGTAAGTCCAAATCTTTTATTTCTCCTGAACATTTTCGAGTCCAAAAAATTTATTATGTGCAAAAACCAACAAACTCGAGAAAATATTGGAAGTCCAAAGCAGGAAATATCCATTTTCTTCTAATCCAAAAGCTTCCAAGTAAAAAATATACGCGCAAATAATATTCCACGTTCATCATATTTCTGTAAGTCTAAAATAGTTTTGTAATTAAAAAATGTAGAATATCCCACATCTATCAGGTCCTGCCCAACACCGTCTTATGAGATCTAACTGTTTTCATTGTATGTGATTTTGTATAAAGACCATGTAAGATACTCTTATGTAGTGTTCTGCATTCACCTGTCTGTTCGTCTTCAGGCAGTTAAATTTTAAAATATATTGTTTTTCGATGTTGGTCAGACATTCGTAAGCAGTAGGTTATATCTATTACCGAATTCAAGGAAGATCGAGAATTCGAATTAGACATTTCATTAAAAGTGTATTTAGGTGCATCCTGCATGAAATTATTCAAAATTGAATGTTGGTTTGTCTAATAGAGAGCTTGAATAGAAGCCAAATTAGGTTTTCATATTTGTATTGGGCCCCGTATCCTGAAAGAAAGTTTAAAGAAACAAACATTTTCTTAAGAGTATTATAAAAATCCTGTTCTCACCGATATCGCCATTTTGAGATACAACATCCCTCGGCCTATAACTTCAGAAACACACATTTAACACAATTTTATCCTTAAAACTATCGTATTTAAACTAATATGTCGCACAAGTTAAAATTATTCTTGTAATCAATAAGAATAACACAATTTTCTATTAAATAATTCGGAACATGTCTTCACTACTGCGTATTTAGATCACAAATGACGCTGGTCGCTTCGTTTTATAAATGTAATTATATAACTCGATTGTTGATTGTTGCGATTTAAATTTGTTAATTATTAACACTCGTATATACATAAAATGACAATAATTATTACAAATTAGGAGTGAATTTGCTTCTTATCACATCTCTAACAACGTCTTCACTAGGTAGAATTGAAAACAGAAACGAAATTAACATTTTAGATCTAATAATTATATAAAATCATAATTAAAAGTACACATTTTTAATTATAATAATAGGAACGCGCACATTTGTGCAAAGGCGAGTTTATATCTCTCTCCGATATTCAACAATCGATTTAAATCTTTCCATGCATTCGATTGATTGATACCTCTCGCAATATTCGCCACCAAATTCACAAATAACCTCTATATACGAGCAAGGAGAAAGAATGTTTGAAGAGGGCAATGAGAACAGAGAATTTCAAAGTTTCACAGTTAATATGTAGTAATGCAACTAATCGAAGATAACATACGCGAACTCGAGTGAACTTGTACTTATTATTATTATTATTATTATTATTATTATAATTATTATTATTATTACTATTTTTATTATTACTTTCACTATTATTATTATCGATTTCACTATTATTATTATTATTATTATTATTTTTACTTTACTGCTATTTTAATTATCATCATGGTAAATTAATTGAACTCAGAGACTCAAGCCGTCTGAAATGAATGCAAAACATATTTCCCTTATTTTAATTTAGGAAGTAGGATACGAATATTCGGTAATAATTATCTTAGGCTAACATTTCGAACGATGAGAGATGAGAAGACAGGTGAATGGAGAAGACTAATTTTTAAGTCCAAACAATTTTTAATACCAAACAATTTTTTACTCCAAACGATTTTTAAGTCCAAACTATACTTAAGCCCAAAAAAAATTAAGTCCAAACTATTTTTAACACCAAACGCTATTTAAATCTAAACATTTTAAAGAGGCCAAACAATTTTTAAGACAAATATTTTTTAGTCCAAAGTATTTTCAGTCCAAACGATTTCTATGTTAAAGCGATCTTTAAGTCCAAAAAAATTTTAAGTCCAATTTTTTAGTCCAAAAAATATTTAACACCAAAAAATATATAAGTACAAATAATATTTAAGTCTAAACAATTTTTAAGTCCAAATTATCTCGATGTCCAAACATTATTTATTTCCAAACAATTTTATATCCAGACATTTTTCAGTCCAAACGATTTTTATGTCCAAACATTTTCAGTCCAAGCAATTATTAAGTCCAAGTATTTAATAAGTCCAAACAATTTTAAAGTCCAAACAATGTTTAAGTCCAAACAACTTTTAAGTCCAAACAATGTTTCAGTCCATACAACCTTTAAGTCCAAACAAATTGTTACGTCTAAACAACTTTATATCCAAAGATTTTTAGGTCCAAAAAATTTTATCTACACACAATTTTAAGTCAAAAAAAATTTAGTCCAAACACTTTTATATCCAAGAAAATTATAAGACCAAACCATTTATAAGTCCAGACAAATTTTCGTCCAAACAATTTTAAGTCCAAACAATTTTTAAGTCCAATTTTTTTTAAGTCAAAGCAATTTTTAAGTCCAAGCAATCTTTAAGTCCAAGCAATTTTTAAGTCCAAACAATTTTTAAGTCCAAACAATTTTTAGTCCAAACAATTTTTAAGTGCAAACAATTTTTAAGTCCAAACAATTTTTAAGTCCAAACAATTTTCAATCGCAAACAATTTTTAAGTCAAAACAATTTTTAAGTCCAAACAATCTTTCAGTCCAAACAATATTAAGTACAAACAATTATTAAGTTAAAACAATTTTTAAGTCCAAACAGCTTTTAAGTCCAAACAATTTTTAAGTCCAAACAATGTTTCAGTCAAAACAATTTTTAAGTCCAATTTTTTTAAGTCCAATCATTTTTTAAGTCCCAACCATTTTTCAAGTCCCAACCATTTTTCAAGTCAAAACAATTTTTCAAGTCCAAACAATTTTTTAAATCCAAACAATTTTTAAGTCCAAACAATGTTTAAGTTCAAACTATTTTTAAGTCAAAACAATTTTTAAGTTCAAACAATTTTTAAGTCCAAACAGTTTTTAAGTCCAAACAATTTTTAAGTCCAAACAATTTTTAAAACATTTGTAATAAAAAAAATTCAAAGTCTAAAAAAATTTGTAAGTCCAAATCTTTTACTTCTCCTGAACATTTTCGAGTCCAAAAAATTTATTATGTGCAAAAACCAACAAACTCGAGGAAATATTGGAAGTCCAAAGCAGGCAATATCCATTTTCTTCTAATTCCAAAAGCTTCCAAGTAAAAAATATACGGTCAAATAATATTCCACGTTCATCAATTTCTGTAAGTCTAAAATCGTTTTGTAATTAAAAAATGAGAATATCCCAAATCTATCAGTGCTGCCCAACACAGTCTTATCAGATCTAACTGTTTTCATTATATGTGATTTTGTATAAAGACCATGTAAGACAATGTCCTTACAACTTTTAAGTCCAAACAATTTTTACGTCTAAACAAATTTATATCCAAAGATTTTTAGGTCCAAAAAATTTTATCTCCACACAAGTTTAAGTCAAACACAATTAAGTCCAAACACTTTTATATCCAAGAAAATTTTAAGACCAAACCATTTATAAGTCCAGACAAATTTTCGTCCAAACAATTTTAAGTCCAAGCAATTTTTAAATCCAAACAATTTTTAAGACCAAACAATTTTTAATTCCAAACAATTTTTAAGAGCAAGACAGCTGATAAGTCCGTAACAACTTTTTAAGTCCAAACACAATTTTATCGTCCAATAAATAATTAGTACAAACACTATATTAAGGAAGTTAAAACATTTTTTATGATGTGCCAAACAGCTTTTAAGTACCGAAACAATTTTTACTAGATCCAAACAATTTTTTAGTCCAAACAATGTTTCAGTCAAAACAATTTTTTTAAGTCCTTTTTATTGTAGTCCAATCTTTTTTAAGAAGTCCCACCCATTTTTCAAGTCCAAACAATTTTTAAGTCCAAACAATTTTTTTAATCTAAAAAAAATTTTAATTCCAAGCAATTTTTAAGTCCAAGCAATTTTAAAGTCCAAGCAATTTTTAGGTCCAAACAATTTTTAAGTGGATCCATACAATTTTTAAGTCCAAACAATTTATTAACGTTACAAACAATTTTAAGCGCAAACCTGTTTTAAGTCGCAAACAATTTTTAAGTCCCAGACAATTTTTCATTCCAGATAATATTAAGTTCAACACTTATTAAGTCCAAACACTTATTAAGTATCCAAACACGCTTTTAAGTCCAAAGACAATTTTTAATAGTCCAAACATTTTAAGTCACCAAAAAAATGTTTCAGTCAAAACAATTTTTTAAGTGCCAAGGGGGGTGAGGGCCAAGCATGGTGTAAAGGCCAACCCAGGGGGCAAGGCCCAACCAGTGTTCAAGGCCAAACAAGGGTGAAGGCCAATACAATTTTTTTCAAGTCCAACCATTTTTTAAGTCCAAACAATTTTTAAGTTCAAACAATTTTTAAGTCCAAACAATTTTTAAATCCAAACAATTTTTAAGTCCAAACAATTTTTAAGTCCAAACAATTTTTAAGTCCAAACAATTTTTAAGTCCAAACAATTTTTAAGTCCAAACAATTTTTAAAACATTTGTAATAAAAAAATTCAAAGTCTAAAAAAATTTGTAAGTCCAAATCTTTTACTTCTCCTGAACATTTTCGAGTCCAAAAAATGTATTATGTGCAAAAACCAACAAACTCGAGGAAATATTGGAAGTCCAAAGCAGGCAATATCCATTTTCTTCTAATTCCAAAAGCTTCCAAGTAAAAAATATACGCTCAAATAATATTCCACGTTCACCAATTTCTTTAAGTCTAAAATCATTTTGTAATTAAAAAATGAGAATATCCCAAATCTATCAGTCCTGCCCAACACAGTCTTATGAAATCTAACTGTTTTCATTGTATGTGATTTTGTATAAAGACCATGTAAGACACTGTTATGTAGTGTTCTGCATTCACCTGTCTGTTCGTCTTCAGGCAGTTAAATTTTAAAATATATTGTTTTTCGATGTTGGTCAGACATTCGTAAGCAGTAGGATATATCTATTACCCGAATTCAAGGAAGATTGAGAATTCGAATTAGACATTTCATTAAAAGTGTATTTAGGTGCATCCTGCATGAAATTATTCAAAATTGAATGTTGGTTTGTCTAATAGAGAGCTTGAATAGAAACCAAATTAGGTTTTCATATTTGTATTGGGCCTCGTATCCTGAAAGAAAGTTTAAACAAACAAACATTTTCTTAAGAGTATTATAAAAATAATGTTCTCACCGATATCGCCATTTTGAGATACAATATCCCTCGGCCTATAACTTCAGACAACACACATTTAACTCTATTTTATCCTTAAAACTATCGTATTTAAACTAATATGTCGCACAAGTTAAAATTATTCTTGTAATCAATAGAATAACACAATTTTCTATTAAATAATTCCCGAACATGTCTTCACTACTGCGTATTTAGATCACAAATGACGCTGGTCGCTTCGTTTTATAAATGCAATTATATAACTCGATTGTTGATTGTTGCGATTTAAATTTGTTAATTATTAACGCTCGTATATACATAAAATGAGCAATAATTATTACAAATTAGGCGTGAATTTGCTTCTTATCACATCTCTAACAACGTCTTCACTAGGTAGAATTGAAACAGAAACGAAAATAACATTTTAGATCTAATAATTATATAAATCATAATTAAAAGTACACATTTTTAATTATAATAATAGGAACGCGCACATTTGTGCAAAGGCGAGTTTATATCTCTCTCCGATATTCAACAATCGATTTAAATCTTTTCATGCATTCGATTGATTGATACCTCTCGCAATATTCGCCACCAAATTCACAAATATCCTCTATATACGAGCAAGGAGAAAGAATGTTTGAAGAGGGCAATGAGAACAGAGAATTTCAAAGTTTCACAGTTAATATGTAGTAATGCAACTAGTCGAAGATAACATACGCGAACTCGACTGAACTTGTACTTATTATTATTATTATTACTATTTCTATTACTACTCTCACTATTATTATTATCGATTTCACAATTATTATTATTATTATTATTATTATTATTATTATTATTATTATTATTATTATTTTCTTTACTGCTATTTTAGTTTTCATCATGGTAAAATAATTGAACTCAGAGACTCAAGCCGTCTGAAATGAATGCAAAACATATTTCCCTTATTTTAATTTAGGAAGTAGGATACGAATATTCGGTAATAATTATCTTAGGCTAACGTTTCGAACGATGAGAGATGAGAAGACAGGTGAATGGAGAAGACTAATTTTTAAGTCCAAATATTTTTAAGTCCAAACAATTTTTAATACCAAACAATTTTTTACTCCAAACGATTTTTAAGTCCAAACTATTCTTAAGCCCAAAAAAATTTAAGTCCAAACTATTTTTAACACCAAACGCTATTTAAATCTAAACATTTTAACGAGGACAAACAATTTTTAAGACAAATATTTTTTAGTCCAAAGTATTTTCAGTCCAAACGATTTCTATGTTAGAGCGATCTTTAGGTCCAAACAAATTTTAAGTCCAATTTTTTGGTCCAAACAATATTTAACACCAAAAAATATATAAGTCCAAATAATATTTAAGTCTAAACAATTTTTAAGTCCAAATGTTCTCGATGTCCAAACATTATTTATTTCCAAACATTATTTATATCCAGACATTTTTCAGTCCAAACGGTTTTTAAGTCCAAACATTTTCAGTCCAAGCAATTATTAAGTCCAAGTATTTAATAAGTCCAAACAATTTTTAAGTCCAAACAACTTTTAAGTCCAAACAATGTTTCAGTCCATACAACTTTTAAGTCCAAACAATTTTTACGTCTAAACAACTTTATATCCAAAGATTTTTAGATCCAAACAAATTTAACTCCACAATTTTAAGTCAAACAAAATTAAGTCCAAACACTTTTATATCGAAGAAAATTTTAAGACCAAACCATTTATAAGTCCAGACAAATTTTCGTCCAAACAATTTTAAGTCCAAACAATTTTTAAGTCCAATTTTTTTAAGTCCAAGCAAATTTTTAAGTCCAAGCAATATTTAAGTCCAAACAATTTTTGAGTCCAAACAATTTTTAAGTCCAAACAATTTTTAAGTCCAAACAATTTTTAAGTCCAAACAATTTTTAAGTAAAAACAATTTTTAAGTCCAAAGAATTGTTCAGTCCAAACAATATTAAGTACAATCAGTATTTAAGTCCGAACAATTTTTAGTCCAAACAATTATTAAGTCCAAACAATTATTAAGTTTAAAAAATTTTAAGTCCAAACAGTTTTTAAGTCCAAACAATTTTAAGTCCAAACATTTTTTAATTCCAAACAATGTTTAAGTCAAAACAATATTTTAAGTCCAATTTTTTAAGTCAAATCATTTTTTCAAGTCCCAACAATTTTTCAAGTCCAAATAATTTTTCAAGTCCAAACAAGTTTTTAAGTCCAAACATTTTTTTAAGTCCAAACAATTTTTAAGTCCAAACAATGTTTAAGTCCAAACAATTTTTAAGTCCAAACAATTTTTAAGTCAAAAACTAAATTTTTCAAGTTTTTTAAGTACCAAACAATTTTTTTAAGTCAAAACAATTTTTAAGTCCAAACAATGTTTAAAGTAAGTCCAAACAATTTTAAGTCCAAACATTTTTAAAAGTCAAATAAATTTTAAGTCCAAACAATTTTTAAGTCCAAACAATTTTTAAGTCCAAACAATTTTTAAGTCCCAACTAATTTTTTAAAAAACATTTGTAATAAAAAAAATTCAAAGTCTAAAAAATTTGTAAGTCCAAATCTTTTACTTCTCCTGAACATTTTCGAGTCCAAAAAAATTATTATGTGCAAAAACCAACAAACTCGAGGAAATATTGGAAGTCCAAAGCAGGCAATATCCATTTTCTTCTAATTCCGAAAGCTTCCAAGTAAAAAATATACGCTCAAATAATATTCCACGTTCATCAATTTCTGTAAGTCTAAAATCATTTTGTAATTAAAAAATGAGAATATCCCAAATCTATCAGTCCTGCCAAACGCAGTCTTATGAGATCTAACTGTTTTCATTGTATGTGATTTTGTATAAAGACCACGTAAGACACTGTTATGGAGTGTTCTGCATTCACCTGTCTGTTCGTCTTCAGGCAGTTAAATTTTAAAATATATATTGTTTTTCGATGTTGGTCAGACATTCGTAAGCAGTAGGATATATCTATTACCCGAATTCAAGGAAGATCGAGAATTCGAATGTAGACATTTCATTAAAAGTGTATTTAGGTGCATCCTGCATAAAATTATTCAAAATTGAATGTTGGTTTGTCTTATAGAGAGCTTGAATAGAAACCAAATTAGGTTTTCATATTTGTATTGGGCCCCGTATCCTGAAAGAAAGTTTAAACAAACAAACATTTTCTTAACAGTATTATAAAAATCATGTTCTCACCGATATCGCCATTTTGAGATACAACATCCCTCGGCCTATAACTTCAGACAACACACATTTAACACAATTTTATCCATAAAACTATCGCATTTAAACTAATATGTCGCACAAGTTAAAATTATTCTTTTAATCAAAAAGAATAACACAATTTTCTATTAAATAATTCGGAACATGTCTTCACTACTGCGTATTTAGATCACAAATGACGCTGGTCGCTTCGTTTTATAAATGTAATTATATAACTCGATTGTTGATTATTGCGATTTAAATTTGTTAATTATTAACGCTCGTATATACATAAAATGGCAATAATTATTACAAATAAGGAGTGAATTTGCTTCTTATCACATCTCTAACAACGTCTTCACTAGGTAGAATTGAAAACAGAAACGAAAATAACATTTTAGATCTAATAATTATATAAAATCATAATTAAAAGTACACATTTTTAATTATAATAATAAGAACGCGCACATTTGTGCAAAGGCGAGTTTATATCTCTCTCTCCGATATTCAACAATCGATTTAAAATCTTTTCATGCATTCGATTGATTGATACCTCTCGCAATATTCGCCACCAAATTCACAAATATCCTCTATATACGAGCAAGGAGAAAGAATGTATGAAGAGGGTAATGAGAAAGCAGAAGTATTTCAAAGTTTCACAGTTAATATGTAGTAATGCAACTAATCGAAGAAAACATACGCGAACTCGAGTGAACTTGTACTTATTATTGTATTTTTTATTATTATTTATTATTATTATTATTATTATGATTAAATTATTATTTTTATTATTACTTTTCACTATTATTATTATCGATTTCACTATTATTATTATTATTATTATTATTATTATTATTATTATTATTATTATTATTATTATTATTATTATTATATTTACTTTACTGCTATTTTAATTATCATCATGGTAAATTAATTGAACTCAGAGACTCAAGCCGTCTGAAATGAATGCAAAACATATTTCCCTTATTTTAATTTAGTAAGTAGGATACGAAATATTCGGTAATAATTATCTTAGGCTAATATTTCGAACGATGAGAGATGAGAAGACAGGTGAATGGAGAAGACTAATTTTTAAGTCCAAACAATTTTTATACCAAACAATTTTTTACTCCAAACTATTTTTAAGTCCAAACTATACTTAAGCACAAAACAATTTAAGTCCAAACTATTTTTAACACCAAACGCTATTTAAATCTAAACATTCTAACGAGGCCAAACAATTTTTAAGACAAATATTTTTTAGTCCAAAGTATTTTCAGTCCATACGAGATCTATGTTAAAGCGATCTGTAGGTCCAAACAAAATTTAAGTCCTATTGTTTAGTCCAAACAATATTTAACACCAAAAAATACATAAGTCCAAATAATATTTAAGGCTAAACAATTTTTAAGTCCAAATGATCTCGATGTCCAAACATTATTTAATTCCAAACAATATTATATCCAGACATTTTTCAGTCCAAACTATTTTTATGTCCAAACATTTTCAGTCCAAGCAATTATTAAGTCCACGTATTTAATAAGTCCAAACAATTTGAAGTCCAAACAATGTTTAAGTCCAAACAACTTTTAAGTCCAAACAATGTTTCAGTCCATACAATTTTAAGTCCAAACAATTTTTACGTCTAAACAACTTTATATACAAAGATTTTTAGGTCCAAACAAATTTTATCTCCACACAATTTTAAGTGAAACAAAATTAAGTCCAAACACTTTTATGTCCAAGCAAATTATAAGACCAAACCATTTATAAGTCCAGACAAATTTTCGTCCAAACAATATATAAGTCCAAACAACTCTTAAGTCCAAACAATTTTAAGTCCGAACAATTTTTAAGTCCAAATTTTTTTTAAGTCCAATTTTTTTAAACCAAGCAATTTTTAAGTCCAAGCAATTTTTAAGTCCAAGCAATTTTTAAGTCCAAACAATTTTTAAGTCCAAACAATTATTAAGTCAAATCAATTTTTAAGTCAAATCAATTTTTAAGTCCAAACAATTTTCAATCGCAAACAATTTTTAAGTCAAAACAATTTTAAAGTCCAAACATCGTTCAATCCAAACAATTATTAAGTACAAACCATTATTAAGTCCAAACAATTATTAAGTCAAAACAACTTTTAAGTCCAAACAATTTTTAAGTCAAACAATTTTAAGTCAAAAACAATGTTTTAAGTCAAAAACTTTTCTAAGTCCAGACAATTTTTTAAGTCCAATCAATTTTTTTAAGTCCCACCATTTTTTAAGTCCCTACCATTTTTCAAGTAAAAACAAGTTTTCAAGTCCAAACAATTTTTCAAGTCCAAACAATTTTTTAAGTCCAAACAATTCTTTTATGTTGAAACAATTTTTTTAAGTCCAAACATTTTTTTTATTCCAAACTTATTTTTTATTCCAAACAATTTTTTAAGTCCAACCTATTTTTTAGTCCAAACAATTTTAAGTCCAAACAATATATACGTCCAAACAATTTTTAGTCCAAACAATTTTTAAGTTCAAACAATTTTTAAGTCCAAACAATTTTTAAGTCCAAACAATTTTTAAGTCCAACCAATTTTTAAGTACAAACAATTTTTAAGTCCAAACAATTTTTAAATCCAAACAATTTATAAGTCCAAACTATTTTTAAGTCCAAATTATTTTTAAGTCTAAACGATTTTAAGTACAAACGATTTTTATGTCGAAACAATTTTTAAGTCCAAACAATTTTTAAGTCCAAACAATTTTTAAGTCCAAACAATTTTTAAGTCCAAACAATTTTTAAGTCTAAACTATTTTTAAGCCCAAACTATTTTAAGTCCAAACTATGTTTAAGTCCAAACAATTCTTATGTCCAAACAATTTATATATCTAAGCAATGTTATTAATTCCAAATAGTTTTTAAGTCCAAACAATTTTTAACATTTTTTTAGACTCTGCTTTTTATAACTTCATACAATTTTAGTTCCAAAAATGTTAACGTCCTAATAATATTTATTTATTTCTAAACGGTATTTAAGTCCAAACAATAATTAAGTCCAAACAGTATTATGTCCAAAAAATTTTAATGGAAACAAATTTTGACTTCGAAGTAACTTTAAGTACAAACAATATTTAAGTCCAAACGATATCTAAGTCTTAAGGATATCTATCTCCCAACGATATCTAAGTCCAAACTACACCTATGTCCTAACGATATACATGTCCAAACAATTTTAAGTCCAAAAATATTTTATGTCCAAACAATTTTTAAGGCCAAACATTTTGAAGATAAAACGACTTTTAAGACCAAAACGTTTAAAGCAAATCGATTTTTAATTCTAATCGATTTTTAAGTCTAATATTTTTAAGCGAAAACAATTTTTAAGTGAAAACATTTTAAAAATCCAAACAATTTTTAAGTCCAAACAATTTTTAAGTTCAAACGAATTTTAATTCCCAACGAGTTTTAACCTCAAACGATTCTTAGTAGAAACGATTTTTGAGTCCAAACTATTTTAGATCCAAACTGATTTTAAGCCTAAACAATTTTAAAGCCCAAACATTTTTTAAGTCTTAACATCTTACAAGTCTATACAATTTTAAAGTCCAGAATTTTTAGTCCTAACAATTTTAAGTCCAGACTATTTTTAAGTCAAAACGATTTTCATTCCAAATATTTTTAGTCCAAATAATTTTTAAAACCAAACTATTTTAAGTCCAAACAATTGAAAGTCCAAACAATTGGAAGTCCACACAATTTTTAAGTACAATCATTTTTTTAAGTCCAAAGTATTTGAAAGTAGAAACAACTTGAAAGTCAAGTAATGTATAAGTGCAACCAATTTTTGAGTCCTAGGTATTTGTAAGTCCTAGCAATTTGTAATACCAGAGGATTTGTACGGCGAAGGAATTTGTAAATCCTATGCACTTGTAAGACAATGGAATTTGTAAGTCCTATGCTTTTGCAAGTGAAACCTATATGCGAGTTCAAGGAATTTGTAAGTCCAAAAGAATTTGTATGTCCAAAATAATTGTAAGTCCAAAGAAATTGTAAGTCCAAAGGAATTGTAAGTCCAAAGGAATTGTAAGTCCAAAAAAGTATTCAAAAGATGCTAATTGCAAACTTTTTTCTAAGTCCAAAAAAAAATCCAACTACTTTCAGAACCAAAACACATGAAATCAATGAATTTTCTAACAGGAAAATATATCACAAATCCAAAACATGTTTAGCCCAAAAACATTTGTAATACAAAAAACATTCAAAGTCTAAAAAAATTTGTAAGTCCAAATCTTTTACTTCTCCAGAACATTTCCGAGTCCAAAAAATTTATTATGTGCAAAAACCTACAACCTCAAAAAAATATTGGAAGTCCAAAGCAATCAATATCCATTTTCTTCTAATTCCAAAAGTTTCCAAGTAAAAAATATACGCTCAAATAATATTCCACGTTCATCAATTTCTGTAAGTCTAAAATCATTTTGTAATTAAAATATGAGAATATCCCACATCTTTCAGTCCTGCCCAACACAGTCTTATGAGATCTAACTGTTTTCATTGTATGTGATTTTGTATAAAGACCATGTAGGACACTGTTATGTAGTCTTCTGCATTCACCTGTCTGTTCGTCTTCAGGCAGTTAAATTTTAAAATATATTGTTTTTCGATGTTGGTCAGACATTCGTAAGCAGTAGGATATATCTATTACCCGAATTCAAGGAAGATCGAGAATTCGATTGTACACATTTCATTAAAAGTGTATTTAGGTGCATCCTGCATGAAATTATTCATAATTGAATGTTGGTTTGTCTAATAGAGAGCTTGAATAGAAACCAAATTAGGTTTTCATATTTGTATTGGGCCCCGTATCCTGAAAGAAAGTTTAAACAAACAAACATTTTCTTAACAGTATTATAAAAATAATGTTCTCACCGATATCGCCATTTTGAGATACAACATCCCTCGGCCTATAACTTCAGACAACACACATTTAACACAATTTTATCCTAAAAACTATCGTATTTAAACTAATATGTCGCACAAGTTAAAATTATTCTTGTAATCAATAAGAATAACACAATTTTCTATTAAATAATTCGGAACATGTCTTCACTACTGCGTATTTAGATCACAAATGACACTGGTCGCTTCGTTTTATAAGTGTAATTATATAACTCGATTGTTGACTGTTGCGATTTAAATTTGTTAATTATTAACGGTCGTGTATACATAAAATGGCAATAATTATTACAAATAAGGAGTGAATTTTCTTCTTATCACATCTCTAACAACGTCTTCACTAGGTAGAAGTGAAAACAGAAACGAAAATAATATTTTATATCAAATAATTATATAAAATCATAATTAAAAATACAAATTTTTAATTATAATAATAGGAACGCGCACATTTGAGCAAAGGTGAGTTTATATCTCTCTCCGATATTCAACAATCGATTTAAATCTTTTCATGCATTCGATTGATTGATACCTCTCGCAATATTCGCCACCAAATTCACAAATAACCTCTATATACGAGCAAGGAGAAAGAATGTTTGAAGAGGGCAATGAGAACAGAGAATTTCAAAGTTTCACAGTTAATATGTAGTAATGCAACTAATCGAAGATAACATACGCGAACTCGAGTGAACTTGTACTTATTATATATTATTATTATTATTATTATTATTATTATTATTATTATTATTATTACTATTTCTATTACTACTTTAACTATTATTATTATCGATTTCACTATTATTATTATTATTATTATTATTATTATTATTATTATTATTATTATTATTATTATTATTATTATTATTATTATTTTATTCTTTACTGCTATTTTAGTTATCATCATGGTAAAATAATTGAACTCAGAGACTCAAGCCGTCTGAAATGAATGCAAAACATATTTCCCTTATTTTAATTTAGGAAGTAGGATACGAATATTCGGTAATAATTATCTTAGGCTAACGTTTCGAACGATGAGAGATCAGAAGACAGGTGAATGGAAAAGACTAATTTTTAAGTCCAAATATTTTTAAGTCCAAACAATTTTTAATACCAAACAATTTTTTACTCCAAACGATTTTTAAGTCCAAACTATTCTTAAGCCCAAAAAAATTTAAGTCCAAACTATTTTTAACACCAAACGCTATTTAAGTCTAAACATTTTAACGAGGCCAAACAATTTTTAAGACAAATATTTTTTAGTCCAAAGTATTTTCAGTCCAAACGATTCCTATGTTAAAGCGATCTTTAGGTCCAAACAAATTTTAAGTCCAATTTTTTGGTCCAAACAATATTTAACACCAAAAAATATATAAGTCCAAATAATATTAAAGTCTAAACAATTTTTAAGTCCAAATGATCCCGATGTCCAAACATTATTTATTTCCAAACAATATTATATCCAGACATTTTTCAGTCCAAACGATTTTTATGTCCAAACATTTTCAGTCCAAGCAATTATTAAGTCCAAGTATTTAATAAGTCCAAACATTTTTTAAGTCCAAACAATGTTTAAGTCCAAACAACTTTTAAGTCCAAACAATGTTTCAGTCCATACAACCTTTAAGTCCAAACAATTTTTACGTCTAAACAATTTTATATCCAAAGATTTTTAGGTCCAAAAAATTTTATCTACACACAATTTTAAGTCAAAAAAAATTAAGTCCAAACACTTTTATATCCAAGAAAATTTTAAGACCAAACCATTTATAAGTCCAGACAAATTTTCGTCCAAACAATTTTAAGTCCAAACAATTTTTAAGTCCAATTTTTTTTAAGTCAAAGCAAGTTTTAAGTCCAAGCAATCTTTAAGTCCAAGCAATTTTTAAGTCCAAACAATTTTTAAGTCCAAACAATTTTTAGTCCAAACAATTTTTAAGTGCAAACAATTTTTAAGTCCAAACAATTTTTAAGTCCAAACAATTTTCAATCGCAAACAATTTTTAAGTCAAAACAATTTTTAAGTCCAAACAGTCTTGCAGTCCAAACAATATTAAGTACAAACAATTATTAAGTTAAAACAATTTTTAAGTCCAAACAGCTTTTAAGTCCAAACAATTTTTAAGTCCAAACAATTTTTAAGTCCAAACAATTTTTAAGTCCAAACAATGTTTCAGTGAAAACAATTTTTTAAGTCCAATTTTTTTAAGTCCAATCATTTTTTAAGTCCCAACCATTTTTAAGTCCAACCATTTTTCAAGTCCAAAAACAATTTTTTACAATCCAAACAATTTTTTAAATCCAAACAATTTTTAAGTCCAAACAACGTTTAAGTTCAAACTATTTTTAAGTCAAAACAATTTTTAAGTTCAACAATATTTAAGTCCAAACAGTTTTTAAGTCCAAACAATTTTTAAGTCCAAACAATTTTTAAAAACATTGTAATAAAAACATTCAAAGTCTAAAAAAATTTGTAAGTCCAAATCTTTTATTTCTCCTGAACATTTTCGAGTCCAAAAAATTTATTATGTGCAAAAACCAACAAACTCGAGAAAATATTGGAAGTCCAAAGCAGGCAATATCCATTTTCTTCTAATTCCAAAAGCTTCCAAGTAAAAAATATACGCTCAAATAATATTCCACGTTCATCAATTTCTGTAAGTCTAAAATCGTTTTGTAATTAAAAAATGAGAATATCCCAAATCTATCAGTCCTGCCCAACACAGTCTTATGAGATCTAACTGTTTTCATTGTATGTGATTTTGTATAAAGACCATGTAAGATACTCTTATGTAGTGTTCTGCATTCACCTGTCTGTTCGTCTTCAGGCAGTTAAATTTTAAAATATATTGTTTTTCGATGTTGGTCAGACATTCGTAAGCAGTAGGTTATATCTATTACCCGAATTCAAGGAAGATCGAGAATTCGAATTAGACATTTCATTAAAAGTGTATTTAGGTGCATCCTGCATGAAATTATTCAAAATTGAAGTTTGGTTTGTCTAATAGAGACTTGAATAGAAGCCAAATTAGGTTTTCATATTTGTATTGGGCCCCGTATCCTGAAAGAAAGTTTAAACAAACAAACATTTTCTTAAGAGTATTATAAAAATCCTGTTCTCACCGATATCGCCATTTTGAGATACAACATCCCTCGGCCTATAACTTCAGAAACACACATTTAACACAATTTTATCCTTAAAACTATCGTATTTAAACTAATATGTCGCACAAGTTAAAATTATTCTTGTAATCAATAAGAATAACACAATTTTCTATTAAATAATTCGGAACATGTCTTCACTACTGCGTATTTAGATCACAAATGACGCTGGTCGCTTCGTTTTATAAATGTAATTATATAACTCGATTGTTGATTGTTGCGATTTAAATTTGTTAATTATTAACACTCGTATATACATAAAATGACAATAATTATTACAAATTAGGAGTGAATTTGCTTCTTATCACATCTCTAACAACGTCTTCACTAGGTAGAATTGAAAACAGAAACGAAATTAACATTTTAGATCTAATAATTATATAAAATCATAATTAAAAGTACACATTTTTAATTATAATAATAGGAACGCGCACATTTGTGCAAAGGCGAGTTTATATCTCTCTCTGATATTCAACAATCGATTTAAATCTTTTCATGCATTCGATTGATTGATACCTCTCGCAATATTCGCCACCAAATTCACAAATATCCTCTATATACGAGCAAGGAGAAAAAATGTTTGAAGAGGGCAATGAGAACAGAGAATTTCAAAGTTTCACAGTTAATATGTAGTAATGCAACTAATCGAAGATAACATAACGCGAACTCGAGTGAACTGTACTTATTATTATTATTATTATTATTATTACTTTTTTTTATTACTTTTCACTATTATTATTAATCGATTTTCACTATTCTTATTTTA
>JASPKZ010004839.1:0-73177 GCA_030220185.1 Diploptera punctata | reverse complement strand
AGAGCAGCCTATAAAGTCGCATGCCTAGACTATGTTATAAATCATAACAAATCAAATAAATGAAAAACAGTCATGAACGATTTTATAACACTCGGTGTTCCGAGATAATGGAATTATAAATTACTAATTATGATATTGCAAGCCACCCTGTGACACATTTTGATTAACGAATTACAATATTGCACGAAAAGATTAAAAATGATGAAAATTCAACTTGTCATTTTACGTAATGAAAAATCTATTGAAGTTGATAATGTGGAAACAAAATCTCCATGAAATATAAATTGCATTGTTGGTTAATAACTCTTTTCAAGGGGTAAAATCAAATCACAGCGTGCGAAAAATAAACACTAATTACCACAAATCACAGTATGTCGTGCCATATTAAATCAGCGAAATGTAATTACTTCCTATTTTTGAGGTGGATAATCTAAATATTCAGATAATTTGCTTCAAGTATAAAAACGTTCACACTTTATGTTGATTTTAACTTATTAAACATTCACTTAACGCTTGATCAGTTATTTTTATTTTTCACTGTCCCCGTTCAACAAAATAAAATTGTTCTTAATTTTGAAAACAATGAAGTGATATATGAGGTATATGACCATAAGATCATTTTAAAAGTTGTCATATTTGTCTTTTTTAAAAATAAGAAACGATATAAAATGGGTAATAAGAAAATGAATACCATACCGAATGTAATGCGGATGACATTACATATATTAGTGACTAACTTACTTACTGGCACTATCGAACCCGTAGGTTCATGGCCGCGCGGACATAAGCTCTCCATACATCCCTATCCTGAGCCAAAGTTTTCCAGTCATCCCCTGTATAATCTACTTCCCTCAAATCATAGTTAATGTTATTCTCCCACCTCATTCTTGGTCTGCCAACTGGGCGTTTTCCCTCTGGTTTTCCTATAAGTATCTTCCATGCACGTCTTTCATTCCCCATTCATGCCACATATCCTGCCCATCGCAGTCTACGAGACTTAACTGTTCTCATTATATCTGGCTTCCTATAAATCCATGTAATTCACTGTTATTCAATCTTCTCCATTCACCTGTCTGTTCATCTCTCTTTGGTCCAAAATTTTTCCTAAGAACTTTATTCTCAAATACTCGTAATCTCCTTTCCTGTCTTAAAGTAAGAGTCCATGTTTCGCATCCATATAATATAACTGGTAGAATAATAGTTTTTATATATTTTCAGTTTAACATTTTTGAAAGGAGTTGGGAAGTCACGAGTCTCTGCAATGCGTAATAATATGCATTTCCAGAATTGAGATCTATTAGTGACTCTGAAGATAATCTTCAATGCCCGTCCTATAAATTAATGACTGAGTTTCAATAATACAATAACAAAAATTGAATTGAAAAATTAAAATCTCTAATGGCATTAAAGAACTACGAATATGTAAATTAGAATTTCAAGGAATTGTTATAAATATGAATTTTATTATACACTATCAACTAAAAAGTAATTGGGCACCCATGAGTTTGATTACTTTAGTATGTCATTTGACTGTTGTGGTTGGTATGTGATGCAGTGATACAATTGAGAACGAGATGGCAAGTGATGTAGAGCTATCGGATTTTGATAAGGGCATAATTGTGGGCTGCCACCTCAGGCAGGGTAATGGCCACTAAGGTAAACAGGCCCAAATCAATAGTCGCATTCATCCTACGTAAGTGGAAGGTTGATGGACATTGTGACAATGGTGATCGTTCAGGGCGACCGAAAATTCTGACTAACAGGGATCGCAGAACCCTCAAACGTGAGATGATAAAGAACAGGACACAACAGGGAGCTTCAAGCAGCAACAAACGTGGCTGTTTCCATTGGAACTTTAGGAAAAGAGGCCCATGAACTCGAATATCACAGAACAGCAGCATCATATAAGCCGCATATTACGAAGACAAATAAAGCTCAGAGACTCAGGTAGTGTTTGGACCATCGTAACTGGACCCTGGAGCAATGGAAATCGGTGCTATGGAGTGACGAGTCGAGATTCATATTATTTTGATCTGATAGACGTGTTTGGATGTGGCGCCTACCAGGGGAAAGCTTCTACCAGTGCGTATAGTGCCTACCAGGAAATTTGGTGGTAGTGGAGTGATGGTGTGGGGGTGTTTCTCGTACTACGGTGTAGGACCACTGGTGATTGTTCGTGGTAAAATGAACTCTGAGGCATATTGTACAATTCTGGATAACGAAATGCTCCCAAGACTGTGGCGGTTTTATGGAATGGACCCTTGTTAGTTCCAGGATGACAATGCTAGGAGCCAAGTCTCGGCGGATACTATGCCGTGGTATGCAGAAAATAATGTTCACCGGCTGGACTAACCCGCTCAGAGTCCTGATCTTAATCACATTGAGCAACTTTGGGACGAATTGAACCGGCGAGTGAGGTCTCAGCAAATGCGGCCAACATCCATTGTCCGACTGTGTGGCATTTTGCAAGAGGACTGGCGACGCATTTCAGTGAATATATTACACAAACTAGTGGAGAGCATGCCTAAAAGGGTAGCTGCGAGTATAAGCAGCCAGAGGTGGCACCACGAGGTTCTATAGGACAAAACAAAGTGCCCAATTACTTTTTGGTAGAGATAGTGACACTATCAGGGCATAGAACTAACATTAAAATAATTACATTATTTTCTATAAATTCTTTTCCGCAAATTTATGTAAATGCACAAGAAACGTTTTGAAATTAACCTCATCATTTAAGGTATCTGATATCTTGCATCCCACATGTACATGTTCCACTCTACAATACTCGCTACTCAAATATCTTATTCATCGTCCACTATCTTTAACACTAACAAATAAAAAGTTCCTACAGCACTTAAAATTAACCTCCTACTTTTATCACAATACTTTACAGCTGAAACCCAGATGCAGGCATTTCTAAGAGTTCAAAATATCAACAGAATGGAGGATACAGTTAAACATTTTCATATAATTTTATCAATAATCCAACACGATACAATAATGCCATTTCATTCCTTCCCTGTATTAACATTTAAAGTTTATTCATATTTACAGTCTGGCACAAGTCATCAACATCATATTTTGAATAATAATATACCGAAAACCATGCGTTTATTATAGGTAAACACTAACTAAAAACCTGAATCTTCCATGAAATTTAACGATATACAGGGTGTCCCATGCAAACTTCCCACATTTTAATTAATCACAACTAACAAAGTATGCGGAATTATGAAATGAGACCGGTATTAAACGAAACAGAAACTCAAAGAATTTTATTGCCACACACTAAAACACCTATGTATTGTAGCGATTAATATGTAAGGAGACATATAAACTAAGATACAACTCTAATATGCATGGAGCTGAAACTAAAATGTTCCGAAATATATTAAAATGTTTATTAAAATTAAATAAATCTATAAATAATGAAAATAGAATATATTACTAATATCGCTATAAAATATGTATGTGGAAACGTAGAAATATATCCAGGTAAAAATTCCACCTACATTTGTCTAGAATAAAATACTGTAAAACGCTACCTGCTATACAAATGACAAATAAAGAGGTATTGTCAGAACTCTACCTACTACACAACTTAAAAATAGTATAGGAACACAAAAAGGGTATTGTCAAAAGAATATAACTAATTCCAATTAGCAGTCTATACAACTAATAAGAAATATTCATTCTTTAAGAAAAGATAACATTAGTTAGCTATTAAAAATATTAAAAATCTATTGACCAATTCTTAGAAACCAATTAACGCTACTAAGGAATTCAAGAAATGATGATAAAGAATTACTACCTGCCTAGTACAGACAACAAAAGACATTCATTCACCTCTAGAAAAGATAATCTCTTAACATTGAAAGTTTACAAAGAAACTGATAAACATTTTTCTATTCAATATCAAAGAACCAATTTACCCAGTTCTTAGAAATGTTATATATACTAGTAAATAATATTATAAAACATAAATATATATTCAATTGTAAGGAGTGGAATCGAGAAAAGTGGGAGGAGCCACCGCCTTTATAAGCGAGAACTTATATCAAAATACAACCACTCACTATCACTCTCAGTGACTCTGTGATCAGTGTTGAAACATAGTAGATCTGCAGACCGCGATCTTAGATTCAGTTAAAAATCTATCACTCTGAGTGACTCTGTGTTCAGTGTTGGAACATCGTAGACCTGCAGACCGCGATCTCCGATTCAGTGTTAATATTAGATTCGTCCGAGAAATAGTTAAATTTAAAGTTATAGTCCGTTAAGCATTTGGACTTTAAAAATATTGACTCGAGCACGTGGACCTCTAAGTATTTCATCGACTCCACTCTTAGATAAAACTTGTAACTGTATTAACAAAAGTATATTTCTCCGTAAATAAAGAGTTTCTTGGATTCGTTAAAATTGAGTGTACATTTATACGTTGTTCTTTTGCTTATAAAGAGTTCATAACCCTGAGATCTCCTGCCTACCACCGAGCTCCGGTACAGTATGCGCACTATTTCTTCAATCTTATATTCTGAAACACGTGTACGAGTACATCCAGATTCTTTTTTAATGCTTCCAGTCGCCAGAAAATTCTCAAGCCATACGTTAATGGTCTTCCCATCAGGTGCATTTTCTCCATATTCTCTCCGGTCATTTCTTTGCACTGTAATTATTGACTTCGTCTCTGCATACCAGAAAACAGTTTGTGGTCGATGCTGAGGAGTCGTCTTTCGTTTTATGTCAGTACTTTCCAACATGCGACAGATGAATTAACTCCAACAATGAAAACACAAATTCTTTGATCTCTTTCTCTTAATGCCAATCTCATTTCATAATTCTGCATACTTTGAGAGTTATGGTTAATTAAAATTTGGGCGGTTTGAATGGGGCACGGTGTATTTCCGAACACTTTATACATTGGTTTATTATAAACTAAGAACATGTTCCTACAACTGTCTTTCTATATGAACCAAAAATTAAATATATATTTTTTTAAACCCCTCCATGGTATCTTTAACTTGTCGCGGTGAAGTGGCCTGCATGCTTAAATGATCCCGAGAGCTATGCCGGCGGCAGCATTGCTGTCCACAGGATTACCCATGCCGGACTGGCCGAAGGTGATAAGCCAGACGAAAAAAATACCTTGGTCGAAAGAGTGACGATCTTTCACGAAGAGTGACGATCTTTCACCGTAAAATACGACCGTCAAGAAATGTAGACATGGGTTCAACTGGGGTAACATTTCCGAGGTCAAATAGTACTACATAACAATGAACTACATGGTCTTTATAGGAAGCCAGATATAATAAGAACAGTTAAGTCTCGTAGACTGCGATGGGCAGGACATATTGCGCGTATGGGGAATGAAAGACATGCATGGAAACTTCTTGTAGGAAAACCAGAGGGAAAACGCCCAGTTGGTAGACCAAGAATGAGGTGGGAGAATAGCATTAACTATGATTTGAGGGAAGTGGATTATACAGGGAATGATTGCAAATAATTTGCCAGGATAGGGATGTATGGAGAGCTTATGTTTACGCGGCCATGAACTTACGGATTGGATAATGCCAGTGAGTAAGTATATATTTTTAAACATCTTAGCTTCCCACGTTTATTTGTCAGTGGAGTTGCAAATAATGTGATTTTGAGATGAAATCTGGCTGAAGGACAAGAATTTGCTACAAGCGGGAGATGCTTGTAGGGATATACGTAACTTATATGTTAGCCACACCTCCAAGCTACATCAGATTATTCGGGAGCAAAATGCACAGCGCACAAAAAGCTCAATACTGATGCTGACCTATTTTCTGCGCTCCTGCAGCTGATAAAGGATACATACGCTATGTACAATAGCATCAAGAAACAGAGGCGGCTAGTGCAATGCACCAATAAAGTCTTACAAAAACAATTGATGATGTTGATCACTTTTTTTGAGTTCCTGGCAGTGGTAAATACCTGGAATGTGAATGCATATGGGATTACTCTCTATGGACAATCTTCCACATATAATTCATAGAACTAGTCGAATGTTGTGAAGAACTAATGATCTTTTCTGATTTATTTTAGAATAATTCAATTTATTTTCTTAATTTAAGGACCATAAGTAATACAATAAATGTAACAAAATATAGATGTCCTGACATCTAGTGAAAATTATTTGAACCTTTCAATTGACACTCATAAATATTGGAAAAGTGAAATTAAACTTTCAAGTTTCGCTATGCTGGGGAAAAAATGACCCTTTAAAATTAAAATTAAGTGTTCTCAATCATTGGTTTTTGCGACATTCCTTTTTTTTTTCCTCTTGTAGTCATCATTTATTATCTTAGAATTTTCTTCTTCATATATTTCTTAAAATATTAACCAAACGCAGGTAAAGCAGCTACATTACATGTTAAAATAACTAAAAAGTTATTTTGAAATATATTTTAAGCCTTTATTAATTAATGATTTTCTAATTAACAATAATAATAATAATAATAATAATAATAATAATAATAATGGTTTATTTTATCTGATGGAGTTAAGACCGTAAGGTCTCTCTTCCTCTTCGCCAGGGTTAAATTGTACAGATATTAACAATTATGAATTTTTCTATTGTTAAATTAATAACACATATTAGGCTTAGGCAACATACACTGGTAAGTACAATATAATACTACTACTACTACTAATAATAATAATAATAATCATCATCATCATCAACAACAAGGATTAAGCCCAATGGTCTGTTCCGATCTCATTATAGGTCGAATTGGTCCTTCCATCTCTTCAATGGTCTTCCCAACATTCTTCTTCCTTTTGGTTTATAATTATGCATTCTTCTTGGTATGCACTGTTCATTCATTTGTAATACGTGCTGAAGATAAGCATTTTGATAGTATTTTATTCTTTCACAGAGATTAAATATATTAAGTTCTCTTCTTATATCTTCGTTTTTCTTTTTATCGGTCCTTTGGCATCCTGCTATTGCTCTCCACTCTTCATTTCTATTTGTTTTCTATCTGCCTTTGTTAATGTTCAGGTTTCACATCCATAGATAAAAGATGGATCTACCAATACTTTGTAAAACTTCAAAATAGCTTATTTTCTAGTATTATTCAATAAAGTGCGTTTAATTGTGCCACATAGATAATTGAATCGTATTTTAGTGTGTTTATCTAAATTTATGCCATTGCCTAAATGACATCCCAAATAATAATACTAATAATAATAATAATAATAATAATAATAATAATAATAATAATAATAATAACCTATAACTCGATTAAATATTGTAATGATGAAAATGCAAACATATAAAATAACAATAAAACATATCTAGAACTTGGTTAAAAATATTCAGTAAGTTTATTTTTTGAGCCGGGCAGTCCTTGATATATGCGAGGGCGGATTTCCAGAGACGGGGAGCTGAATCTAGGAAGGATGAGGAAAAGTGAGACGTTCCATGTAGAGATACAGCCAGAAGTGTCTCTCGATCGTGTGTTTTAAGTTATGGCGGGAAGATAGTGAATTGAAACAAGTGGAAAATGAAAGAGTGATGAGGTGCCCAGAGTATGGTATAAGAAGCAGAGACAAAGTAATTTTCGTCTATCCTCCAATCTAACCCGAGATAACATTTCAAAAGCTGGCGTTATGAGAGCTGATTTACGCATGTGGTATAGGCTATATAACGTGTACAAGCATTATCATCTTGTCAAGTCTTTGTCCACAAGTGATACTCATGTCGGTTAATAGCAAGTCACATTAATCGAAATGCGGGATAATCAAAGTAGAGACAATCACTTTTTTCGATGAAGGAACGACATTTTTAAACGCTTTAAGGAATAAAAAAAACCTAATATTTTCTTATAAGTTTCTCTTATAGAAACCTGACAACTAACATTTTAGTCGAAATAAAACCGAGGTTTTTCACGGAGGGTTTAAATTGAATATCAGTTTGATTTAGAGTTTACAAAAACGATAAATACATTTTTTAATAGTCTTCGATAACCGATAAAGATAGTTTGACTTCTCAGAATTTATAAATAATGTCTGCTTCTTTCGTAAACATTACTAATA
This sequence comes from Diploptera punctata, assembly GCA_030220185.1. Classification (NCBI taxonomy): domain Eukaryota; kingdom Metazoa; phylum Arthropoda; class Insecta; order Blattodea; family Blaberidae; genus Diploptera; species Diploptera punctata. Next base: position 65,113 of record JASPKZ010004839.1, on the reverse strand, counting down.
GTGTTATAATGTAAAATTAAAAACTATAAAAATAGTCACCTTGTAGCTCCGTCTCCTCAACTTAAGTTGTTTTAAAACTCTGTAGGCATTTCCCATCATCAGCAGACAGTTTGACTATTTTTATAGTTGTTTTTAATTTTACATTATATTATGTGAATTAACATCTCAACGGAAACTTACCATGAATTTATAACTATTTTTATAGTTTTTAATTTTACATTATATTACTATGAATTAACACCTCAACGGAAACTTACCAAGAATTTTACTAGTATCGATTACTAATAGTTAATATCTATATTAAAGTTGTTTTCTTCCTTATGAGAAGGTATGTAGCTGTCATAATAACTAACGCACTAGCACTATCGAACCCGTATGTTCATGGCCGCGCGGATATAACTTCTCCACACATCCCTATCCTGAGCTAATATTTTCCAATTATTTCCTGTATAATCTACTTCCCTCAAATCATAGTTAATGTTATTCTCCCACCTCATTCTTGGTCTACCAACAGGGCGTTTTTCCTCTGGCTTTCCTACAAGAAGCTTCCATGCAGGTCTTTCGTTCCCCATTCGTGCCACATGTCGTGCACATCGCAGTCTACGAGACTTAACTGTTGTTATTATATTTGACTTCCTATAAAGACAATATAGTTCACTGTTATGTAGATTTCTCCATTCACCCATCTATTCATCTCTCTTTGGTCCAAAAAAATTTTCCTAAGAACTTTATTCTCAAATACTTGCAATCTCCGTTCCTCCCTTAAAGTAAGAGTCCATGTTTCACATCCATATAATATAATTGGTAGAATAATAGTTTTATATATTTTCAGCTTAACGTTTTTAGAAAGGATTTGGAACGTTAGGAGTCTCTGTAATGCATAATAGCACGAATTTACAGAATTGAGTCTATGTTTAATTTCCTTTTTCGTCTCATTCCTAATTGTGATTATTGTTCCTAGGTATTTGAATTCAGCCGTTGCTATCATAATAGAAGTATTAATCATATGGGTGGCAAGATAAAGTTCAGGATTTTGAAAATAAGATTAACGCTGATATAAGTCTACACCTGTGGCTCTGATTTTATTTTATCGCAGTGCTTTCTTTACGTTGCATATTCAATATTTACGTAAGAAAATAACAATTTGTCTGGTGTAGGAGCAGATTCATTGTCAGAGTTGTCTATCGTAACATTATTACCTGCCTCATTGTTTCAAACGTGTTCGTCAGAAGCTCAATGTAGACATTTGGACCTGCTGCTCTCTGGCTGCTGTTTTCCTTTCTCGAGTTCCAATGACTTAAGATTTTTGCACATTTCCGAGGATGGAATACCAGAGCCAATAAGCATATGTGTATGTCTTGACTTTGTATTTCTTTATTGATTTATTTGTTCAATCCCTTAGTAGTTTATATTCATTTAGTTTAAACTCAGATTTGTTGCGTAAGTAAGAACTGTAGGCTAGGTCTCTCTCAGCCATTAGTTTTCTCTTTTTTTTTTGAGAGAGGAGCATTACACCTACACCGACCCCTTTTATACTTTTATTTAGCCTTTCTCTTTGTTATGCCTAAATGTATGTATACTGGTTCATTATGTATATATCTCTATTATAACGGCTTGTGAAATTCGTAACTGTGCCCAAGGTTATGTGTACAATAATGGAAATATTATCTAGATTCGCTCTCTATGCGCACTATTTTCCAAACTAAGTTTCAAGGAAAGAAAAAAAAATGGTTACTCTGATTCAACATGATAAGTATAGAAAAAGTAATAGGGATATAATTTAACAAAGTTAAAAAAGGAAATATAAACATGCATAATAAATAATTATAAAAGCTGTGTAATTAAATAATAGAAAGTAAATTAACAATCAAACTATTCTTGAAAAGTCTCAAACCAATAAAGGTAAATAAACAGAAAATAACACAAATATAGTACCGCCTACTACACTCATGCCCTTGCATTCCAACATAACGTAACGTTCTTCTTCAAAGCCATATTATTTGGATAATAATAATAATAATAATAATAATAATAATAATAATAACTTTAATAATAATAACTTTAATAATAATGCTACAGAATCTACAGGTAGGCCTCGGGAGTAGGGCTGACCCCCCTAAAATACCTTATATAAATCAAAACAGAAAGATTGTTAACGATAATTGGATCTCGAGTCCACAGGTAAGATTTTTGCGCACGCGCCAGGTGATTTATAAACAGAGACAAGAATAGCCTATAGGAAAATGATAGGAGAGTATACAGACATGGATGGAGGAGCTATAACAAGTAGTAAATAAAGAGCGTTCACAACACCATACTCGTGCACAGTTAAGCTAACTGGAAAATAATATTATAGGCCTATATATCCACTTTTTTTCAACTATAGACTTCAAGCCCCAAATCGGATTCCAGTCTCTACCTTTGCCAATACTTCGTACTACCAAAATATGCACAACTATCCACAATCAATGTTTTTTTTAAATTTATAAATTGAATTGCAATAGCTGTGACAAATTTTACATAGGAAGAACTACTAGAAACTTCACGACAAAATTTAATGAATATATCAGATATTTCATAAAGAATGAGGTAAATCCAGTTTTTCAAAACATATAGTAGAAGCAGGATATCAATTCAGTTCGAAGACCTAGAAGACGTTGGGTTGATGCATTATGAAGTCGGAACGGGCAATTGCCTAATCCCTGGAGTGATGATGATGATGATGATGATATCAATTCAACACAATAGACAACGTATTATCGATCCTGCATTGAGAAAACGATATATCGAAAATCAACGTTCTCGAAGAATTAGAAATCATCAAGGACACCACAAATAAACACCTGCTGAACGAGAACATACCCAGCAATATAAACCCTCTGTACAAAATAATTACCAACAACATTCAGTACCAAAATGAAAGCAGAAGATGATGCATAAGTTATCGAAAGGCCTCTTAAAAAACAACACTGCAAATTATTGAGGACGACTGAGATACCATGTACTGTTTCACAATTCTTAAAACTTTAACTATCCACAATGCTTACGCCGTGGAACAAAGCAGTTCATGAACATGACATTGAGCGTTTTGAACAGCTGCTTAAAAAACAGTATAATAATAAAAAGTACTGTAAGTACAAATCGAGATTTGCCTTCGAATTGTTCCACTACTTATGATATTCTACTCATTTTTATTTCTTGTGTGTTATTTTGTTTAATGAGAATACCATTACAGAAGTCAATTCGGTTAGTTTCTATCCTCATAATATATAAGTATTTATTTACGAATATACCTAAAACGTTAGTTAGACTTATATGAATGTGCCTAAATGGCACAAAGAGTAGGGTGAGTGTAGGCAAACAGATTTCGGACACTTTTGAAATCCACAGTGAGTTAAAGCAAGGAGATGCACTTTCTCTTCTACTATTCAATTTTCTATTAGAGCATGACATCAAATCTTTCGAGAATGAAGAAGGCCTACAACTCAATGGTATTAATAGACTGTCAGTTTATGCTGAAGATATAATATTATTGGGCGATAACGAGGAGATACTAAGGGACTACATGCACACACTATTGAGTAACACTAAGAAATTGGGACTGGAAGTAAATATCAATAAAACTAAATATATTGTCACACATACAAATGTGTTATATGATGTAAATGGACAACTAATGACAAATATAGGAAATTTGAAGAAGTGGCTGATTTCAAGTATCTAGGAACAATAATTACAAATAGGAATGAGATGCACAAGAAAATTAAACATAGGCTATTATTCATTGCAGGGAATCTCATCGTCTCAACTCCTTTTGAAAAAAAGTTACACTGAAAAATATATAAAACAGTTATTTTCCCAGTATATTATATGGATGCCAAACATGGACTCTTACTTTAAGGAAGGAAAGAAGATTACGAGTATTTGAGAATAAAGTTCTTAGGAAAACTTTTGGCACAAATGGAGAATGAAAGACGTGCATGGAAACTCCTGTAGGAAAACCAGAGGAAAACGCCCAGTTGGTAGACCAATAATGAGGTGAGAGAATAACAATAACTATGATTTGAGGGAAGTACATTATACAGGGAGTGATAGGGATGTATGGAGAGCTTATGTCCGCGCGGCCATGAACCTACGGGTCCGATAGAGCCAGTGCGTTATTTAGTTATAGGTAAATGTGCATTTTAAACCATCCATTGTGTAATAATAATCATATCTGCTCTACGTTTAGCCATTTATTGTTTAGATGCTTCTTATTTCAGACTTCAGGATCCTTTAAGTAACCATAAACTGCGATACAGGACTCATGACTTTACAATCATCTCCGAAGGAAGCAATTCTCAGGATTTTTATGCCCTGAAAAAATCCAGGTTCTACCCGCAAATTTTGATAACAGTGGCTATTAAGATAACAATTCTGGTAATCCATGAGGATCGATTATTTCCTATAATTCTTTTATAAGATAATATATTTAAAAATGTGATGGTTTTGTAGTTTTTTATACGTTTGAACATCTGAGATCATAAGACAAATATACTAATAAATTTAGGCTACGTATGATAACCGTTGTGTGGATTCTTTGTTTTTTACAATCAGCGCTAGAAAAGAACGAGATAAGATTTTACATTGCAAAACGCTCAAATTTTATTTTGTCGACTTACAACGATCACTAATTAAATCTTAAATTGAATGATGGAAAGAATGTTCATTATGTAATGACTCGTGGTAATGAAAATCCCCACAGTCTTGACGAATGAGGTAAAGCACAGACAATTTTATTTTCTCCCATGAAAAGGCTTTTGAAAAATTAGTACAGATTCCTCACGATTCTCGGTAGGCACCGGTCCCATACTAGTCGAAATTCCATGAAAACATTTCTTCGCCCATGCACTCTCGAATCAGCGAGGGCACGAAGCCTTAAACGACTCGATTACGGTGAGGGACTATCTACAGTACATGTTGATATTTATTCATTAAAAATAATGAAATCCAACATAATATTAATAAAATTATGCACATTGGAAGGGTTAAAAATTATGTTTCGCTTTTTTTAAATTCCGGCCTTAACATCTCAACTCATCCGTTATTTTCAATCCTTAATACATACATACATAGTATTCTGCCCAAGAGCAGGTATTTCACTGCAAACTCAGCATTATCCACGCTTTCCTTTTTGTATCCGCATACAAACCATTTATTTTAATATAATTTTATGTATTTTTCTGCCTCTAACTTTATTTCGGTTGACCGTTCCTTCTACGGCATTCGTCAGCAGACAGTTTCTTCTTAGCCAGTGGTCAATCAAATTTATTTTCCTCTTCTTTATGAGTTCCAATTTTGTTATTCCTTCACCCACTCTGTCTAGCACATCTTTATTTTTTATTTTGTCTGTCCATTTTATACGTTCCATCCTTCTCCATATCCACATCTCAAAAGCTTCCAGTCGCTTCCGTAATTCTTTTTGTGAAGTAAATAATTATAACAGAATTGATGAATTTCAAACACATCCCTGAAGTATGTTTCCATTGAGCCTATAGATATATACCTAATTTAAAGAAGCTTTTCAATATCTCAAATCATTGTCATCGCATTTTAAAGCTGGGCATCAAAGGGCAGAAAAATGTTGTCCAGAGTTTTTTATTTGGATTTGAGATGTTGTTGCTTTTCATAAACCTATGGCACGTCACTGGAAATTCGTTGCAACGGACTAGTAGTTACAGTGTTCGCTTCTGGATCCGAGGTTTGTCGGTTCAAACCCGGTCGGATTAGACGGATTTCTAAGGGCGTATATATCCTGAATAAAAATTTTTCGGAAGATATTTAAACCCATAAATTCCGTGCGGTAGACTTATACAGGATAAAATAACCTGAACCTTAAAAAAATCTCTGAACAAAATTTGTTTGCTATTTTATGCCCAGATTTAAATTGCGTCTCTAATCACCTGGGGTCTTATGGAGCGAAGTAAATTAAATACCAACTAAATAACTAACCAAATTAAAGTCTACTTTTCTTCCAATGAAAACCATAATCAAGATTGTTATGTTCCGAAAAAAATAATCGCATTTCATCCGCGAATTTCGAATAAAGAGATGAGCACCAATTATTGGGACTGACTAAGAGACCTATAGAAAATAATATCCTAAAAAAATAGAAAGCTATATAAATTAAAGTAGTAGTAGAAGTAGTAGTAGAAGTAATAGACTAAAAGTAAGATAGGCCTACATACATTGTTATTTATAAATATGGGTTGCACGTGCAGTAAGTTAAGCCATACGTGCTGTTGACAGTCCGTTACAATAAAATAATGTTTGGTATTAATATAACGTAAAACAAAACTAAAACACAATAATATTACAATTAGATAATAATACAATAACATTATACATTAATTAAGTTATGTAGAATTATTAAGGATGAATGGTATTACATTTTGATAACATATTTATTTATGCATGAATGGGTGTTGTTCTTATTTTCCGCGTTTTATCCAGAAATTTACCCAAGTTTATCCAATTTTCTGGATTTACCATTAACTCGTAACATTCCAATCTTCTACGATTTGAATTTAGAAATATTTCTGGTAACTGACGCCTACAATAAATTAAAGTATGGATAATATAATATTCCTGGAAAAGTCAAAAGTAGAAGTAAATTAGATTATTTTTATTTTCGCTAAAAAAAGTTCTTATGCAAGGGTATGGTGTCTTATTTTATGAACAACTGTTGAAGCACATAGCAGTGTGAAGCGTGCCGACTGAGGCCAGCAAACCGCTCCATAAAATCGGCTGCTGTCGAAGAAAGAATAAATCTAGTGTGCCACAATATTTCAACACCTATATCTTTTATGTATTGCTGTGACGACCCACTGTTAGCCTCGAATTTAGGTATAAGAACAATATAAGCAATCTGGGACGCCTCAGGGTGAGGCGAGAAATTCACCACGGAAAATAAAGTATACCCACCTCAATATTTCAGCAGGCCATTTGTTGAATGTGTTGCGGGGAAAATTTAGTGTTAAAGGGCAGCGAATCCATGTAGAATCAGCAGCGGCTAGTGTAATTCTGACAAAAACATATTTCTTCTTCTTGTACTGCCACCATAACCAACATGACTATTTGTTATTATTATTATTATTATTATTATTATTATTATTATTATTATATTATCATTATTATTATTATTATTCACAATGAGTTTTTTACCATAGTTTTTTCATAAGACAATCGTTGTAACTCCCAACCTGGAGAACCAGGTGACTTTTGTTCAAGGTTTTCTTATACTAACCTTTGACGAACAAACGTCTCCGTACAAGGCAGCAGTTGCCGTATCCTGTCAAGACGCCCTACAGGGAACTATCATCCGGGCCATAATAATCCCTGGTTTTTAAGGAAGTGTTACTCCTCCATCACTCCACATTTCTCCTGGCTTGTGACAGGCAGATCCTAGTTCTAAAAGAAATGAGTCTAAATGGTTTGGCCACGGAAAGAGGATGTCAGATGACAGGATACCTAATATGATATTACATTTTCAAGCGGAGGACAACAAAAGACCAAAATGCAGTGGGTTAAACGAGTGCATAGGAGTAAGGTTACGATATGGTTAACAGACATTGCTAAAGAGAATAGGAATTTATGGAGTAAAATTTACAATGGGTTGTAGGGAAACTACTCTATTGTAGAGAAATTCCTAATAAAGAAGAAGAAAGATTATTATTACTATTATTATTAATATTTCCACATTCTTAGTAATTGGATGGAACATCTTTGCACCTGTAACCGTATCTGATCATTCAGCTGTAGGCCACCGTAAAAGTTTTTATAGCCTGAAACGGGATTATTTAGTTTGATGAAGACAAATGGATAGTTATTTGAATGGAGAAGTAACGAAATTTGGCAAAGGCACTGAAACATAATTACATGAATAGATCATCATCATCATAGTATATTCACGAATTTAGGCAATTTGTTGACTTGTTTCGGCCTCAAGAGAAATACCATACTGAAAAATAGATAAGGTGGGTAAATAAATTTATAAACTTTCAAAAGTAAGGTTATGCCTGGCATTTTAAACGAGTAACACAATTACAAAGTAAATATTATGTAAAATAGATACCTGGTATGTGTCGTCGTCCTCAACTATATTATTTTTTTTAATTTAAGAACTGTAGGCCTTTCGGAAACCGGGTTCAATCATCAGCAGAATTGTATATGCTGTAATTGTTGTTGTTATTTTGCGACGCTTTTGACATCAGTTCTTCCAGCATCGTCGGTAGCTACTGATTGATGTCAAAAGCGTCGCAAAGCAACAGCAAACAGTTAGTAGTATATACCATTCTGATGATGGAAGCCGGTTTCGGAAAGGCCTACAGTTCTTAAAAATTAAAGAAAAATAATCTAGTTGAGGACAACGGTACCTGCCAGGTATCTATTTTAATATTTTACTTTGTAACTATTTATCTCAACGGAATTTTAATATGAATTTTATTAACACAATTAATGTACCGACTTAATTTTTGAACTTGTGTCATTTTTATGTGAAAACACCACAGGCCGATTTATCATAAGTATGCCACGAGAGATTTCCAATTTATCTGGAAAATTTGGAAATTAAGAGTGACATTTATTATATTATAATGATATCGTGACAAGAAAAATTAATGTCTGAATCAGGAATCGAACCATGAACCTCTAGTTCTCCAGACTAGTGTGCAGCCCACTACACCATTCTAGACGTGACACAACCATTAACAATTCTTTCCACATGTATAAACCTATAATTCTCGTTTCGTCCGCTGTCAGGTAGGTGCCACGACCATCGCCAACAGCCGGCTTCGTTTAGAAGTATCTATATTTGAGAATTTTACACCACCACTTTTTATAAGCAGGTAAACAATGTTATTTAACATTTTTCAATACTTTTATTTTAAGACAGTTCCAATCCACCCATAGTAGTTCTGCCCAAAGGCAGGTCCTACACTGCAATCATAGCATTTTCATGCTATGCTTGCAGCGTTACTAGGGAATTGTAGGTGTGGTAGCTTCCCCTTGCTTACCAATAATGGATCATATTATAATATTATAATGATATTGTGAAAAGAAAAATTAATGTCTGAACCAGGAATCGAACCGTGTACCTCTAGTTCTCCAGACTAGTGTGCAGCCCACTACACCATTCTAGACGTGACACAACCATTAACAATTCTTTCCACATGTATAAACCTATAATTCTCGTTTCGTCCGCTGTCAGGTAGGTGCCACGACCATCGCCAACAGCCGGCTTCGTTTAGAAGTATCTATATTTGAGAATTTTACACCACCACTTTTATAAGCAGTAAACAATGTTATTTAACATTTTTCAATACTTTTATTTTAAGACAGTTCCAATCCACCCATAGTAGTTCTGCCCAAAGGCAGGTCCTACACTGCAATCATAGCATTTTCATGCTATGCTTGCAGCGTTACTAGGGAATTGTAGGTGTGGTAGCTTCCCCTTGCTTACCAATAATGGATCATATTATAATATTATAATGATATTGTGAAAAGAAAAATTAATGTCTGAACCAGGAATCGAACCGTGTACCTCTAGTTCTCCAGACTTGTGTGCAGCCCACTACACCATTCTAGACCTGGCACAACCATTAACAATTCTTTCCACATATATAAATCTATTTATTAGGCTTATTTAACGAATAAAATTAAGCTGTTTACTCACAAATCATTATTTATATATAGTTATTTTAAAATATTTAAATATTTAATGTAAACGGCGATATTTGAAAACAAATAAGGAACGTTATGTTTAATTTGTTCATCACTGTAACCAGATCATATGTATTGCCAAATAGAATTGGAATATTGTAAGAATGTACCCTAGTGGAGAAAAATGAAACACACCATTACAGGTTGTTAATTAATTTTTGATGTCCTATGGTGTAAATATGTTAATCATATTTTTCCGCAACGTTAATTCCTTAATACGTTTAAGAAAGTGCAAACAGTGGTTTATTTTTTATGGTATAATCAATTACTACGAATGTTTTTCTATTATATCTCGTAAGCAGAATCTGGTTACATTCGTGCACTATATATACAATCTGGGAGCCACTTGATAAAATGAAGGCGATAAAACGATAGTCATAAAATCGAGGCGAAAAACGACTGTGATTGGTTGTAAATAAAAATTCATTGAAATGTGATAGGTTTGGGACATGAGTTAAAGAGTCAAAATAAAAAAATCTCATTGTTTATGTGTAAACTTAATCTAATAGGAAAATATAATTTAATATAAAAGCGCTTCTTTCTCTTCACTTTCTTTACTAATCTGTCTGACTTATAGAATCTATGTGCGAAATAATGATTTTTACCAACGAAATTAATATTTTTTTCATTTTATTGTAAAGAGGAATGCACATTTAAAAATAATTATGACTGCGCATTAAAAACGGAATTATTACATTTTCATTCAGAATGAAGATTTTTTGCATAATAATTTCTAAAGAGAACAAAAATTCATACAATATGTCTGAACATTTTATTTAGCATGAACTGTTTGAAATATTGCTAATACCAAACTCTTTTATAAAATAGTAACATGGGTTCCGTGGGTAGATACAAACTCTCTTTTATTGCTAACTGAAAAAGCACTTTATACGGGTTACATTTTATGTCGACGCTTCGCAGCAAATGAAGGTAGGGTTGGAAGAGGAAATAAATTCAAGAGGAGTAAGCCATAAAATCATACAAGCAAGGCAGAGAAGTCAAGTAAGAAAACATAGTCAAGAAATACAGGTTGCAAAAAATATATGCGCTTTGATTTTAATCTTTTAAATTATGTAATAAAATATGAAATACTGTATTATTCTGTTATTTATAGACTATCAAATTTTACAGAACATCAACTAAAACTAAATGACTTTACATGAGGATACCGTACTATATTGCTATATTGTAAAGAAACATATTACAGCACACGACAAACTCTATACTATTTAAGTTCATAATTGTTTTTTATACCGTTGAGGTTATAGCAATGGCTATTTAACTCATGCCCCAAATGGGAGACAATGACCAATCACATTTCAATGATTTTTTATTTACAACCAATTACAGTCGTGTTTCGCCTAGAATTTATCAACTAAAGTTTATCATAATAAAGAAAGCACCTTCTTTTTAACATTCTGAATAGGTCTAGCATTATTTTGCAGTGACTGACCCCCTAAGATATACGGCTACCAGATTAGTGCATGAATGTCAACACATACCGCATGCGGGAGTTAATATAAAAACATTTGTAACAATTGATTAGGCCTATACCATCAAAAAAGAAACCACTGTTTGCACTTTCTTAAACGAATTATTTTCCAGGAAATGACGCAGAAAAATATAATTGACATATTTACATCATAGGACATCAGAAATTAATTAATACATATAACGTTGGTTATAAATTTCTCCACTAGGGTGCATTCTTACAACATTGCGATATTTTGGCAATAAATAATATTATGATCTGGTTGCAGTGATGAACAAAAGAAGCAAATGAAGCGTACCAATCGTTTCTCATTTGTTTTCAAACATCGCCGTTTACATTAAATATATAAATATTTTGAAATAACTATAGTTAAATAATGATTTGTGAGTATACAGCTTAATTTTATTCGTTAAATAGTCCTAACAAATGCCACTCTCGATTTCCAAATTCTCTAGATAAATTCACTCCTCACTTCGTGAGTTGTGAATTTATCCATAATTTGGAAATCACTCGTGGCATTACCTATGATAAATTATTTTTTGCGCGATAGTGCGTTTTGTCATACTTACCAGCAATGGCGACCATTATTGAAAATTCAACTTCCAAATTTCGGGGTTCCCAACCTAAATAACTCTACTGTAATATTACATTTACACCCACGTGCGGGAAGTAAAAACCACTGCCCTCTATGTATACGACGTACAACGTATATACAGAAAGTATCCAAAAGATAGTGTTAATAGCCTACTCATTATATGAAACATCACTGCATTTTAAATGAACTGAACTTTATTTGAAACAATATAAAACAATAAATACGTACTTGCGGCCATGTTATTAATAATTGTTCTCAAGGCTTCCTGTTGTTTCAACTAATAAACATTGCCCACACTGATGATCTTGTAGAAGATTGCCGGGCTGTTGGGCCGTGGTCTTGAGGCTTGTAGTTCCTCGACGTTTCGCCAGAGACTGCGTCCGGAATCCTCAAGGGTTGTCTTGAGATGCCGGACGCAGTCTCTGGCGAAACGTCGGGGAATTACAAGCCTCAAGACCACGGCCAACAGCCCGGAAATCTTCTACAAGATCATCGTAATAACTCCGGCCTTGAAAGCCTAAGTCAATATATTGCCCACACTGTTAACGTTAGTCAATTACTTATAATGAACACAAATATTTCCAACAAAGATGTTATTATTTTACTATTGTTTATTATTTTGAAAACAACATCGCGCAAAAAAATAATGTACAACGCAAGTTCGTGTCGCTATCGCTCGGTTTTTAAACATTTTTCTCGATTCTGTAAAACCACTTCCCAACCTTGCATCGTAATATACTATTTGTTACCTTGTATACTACCGTCTTCTTTAACTATAATGTTTATATTTAAAATGTTCGTTGATTTCACTCTAGGCCATTCGAAGCACGCTTCATCTTCTGGAGTTGTTGTAGTAGTATTGAATTATTCGTATGTCTAGTAAAGGGTTTTGCTCATTAGGCATATTATCGATACTATTAAAACTGTGGCCGCTTTCTGAAATGTGTTTAACGAAATTTAAATGATTTAATGGACATTTTTCAGACTATATTAAAGGAGAAGGCAAATCAAATTTCGCTGAACACATTTCAGAAAGCGGTCACAGTTTTAACAATACCTATCGATAATATGCCTAATGAGCAAAACTCTCTACTAGACATATAGGCCTACAGATAATTCAATACTATACAAAAACTCCAGAAAAAGAAGCATGCTTCGAAAGGTCTAGAGTGAAATCAACGAAAATTTTAATTAGAAACATTGTAGTTGAGGAAGACGGTAGTATATAAGGTAAAAAATATATAATTTAACAGGACTATTTAACTCATGCCCCAAATGGGAGTCAATGACCAATCACGTTACAATGATTTTTTATTTACAACCTATCACAGTCGTGTTTCTTCTAGAATTTACCAACTAAAGTTTATCATAATAAAGAAAGCGCCTCCTTTTTAACATTTTTAATAGGTCATAGCATTATTTTGCAGTGACTGACTCACTAAGAAATACGGCTACCAGATTGTATATATAGTGCATGAATGTCAACACATACCGCATGCGGGGGTTAATATAAAAACATTTGTAGCAATTGGTTATACCACCAAAAAAAAAAAGAAAGAAACCACTGTTTGCTCTTTCTTAAACGTATGTTTTCCCAGAAAATATAATTGTCATATTTACATCATAGGACATCAGAAATGAATTAATATACAGTTTGATGTGTTTCATTTTTTCTCCACTAGAGTGCATTCTTACAATATTGCATTCTTTTGGCAATAAATAATATGATCTGGTTGCAGTGACGAACAAAATAAGCAAATGAAGCGCACGAATCGTTTCTCATTTGTTTTCAAACATCGCCATTTACATTAAATATGTAAATATTTTAAAATAACCATATTTAAATAATGATTTGCGAGTAAATAGCTTAATTTTATTCGTTAAATAGTGCTAACAAATGTCACTCTTGATTTCAAAATTATCTAGATAAATTCACTCCTCACTTCGTGAGTCGTGAATTTATCGATATTTTGGAAATCAGTCGTGGCATTACTTATGATAACTCGTTACAATTAGAACTAAAGGATTTCCATTGCAACATTTAATATATTTTTAATTATTTATAATTAGTATAGTGTATATATAATCTATATTGTCAAATATGTACTTGTAATTTGTGCTGGTTGAGTGGAAGAGAAGCCCGTGTGGCTTTAACTCTGCCAGAATAAATAAAATATTATTATTATTATTATTATTATTATTATTACTAAATTCCTCCTCTTATACTTGTATTCGTTCTTTCGTCAAACAACACAAATAATGGCTGCTTTTAAATTATATATTTGAAATATTGTAAGTAGTAGGGCCTACTTAATGCATTTAGCGCATTCCAGAAATATAATCGAGTATTCTATTGAAGAAATAATTATGTCTAAACAACATAAACATACTTACGTCCTATTACTAATTTTTAATTCTGTAATCGTTTTTCTAAAATTATTTTTTTCTCTAAATTTATTTTGGTATCTATATTTTAGTACTCCGTAGATTTTGTTTTTTCTGCAGATACCTTTATCCATACAAAATAAATTACATATAGAAAATACTCCATATGCTGAATGCAAAATAAAAGCAATAATAATGAATTATCTGAGAAATGAAAGGATATCAAGAAGGGAAATAATCAATGATGAAGAAATGTGAAGATAAATGAAAGCGAATTAGACGGCTAGAACGGATTGAAAAAAGAGATTAAAATAGTTTAGGGTTGTGATGAAAATGTGTAAATATCGTTGACTAAAACAAAAAGAAACCTTCCACTTTTTTACCATCAGAAAGAGGGGTGCGTGGAAGACCGAGAAAAATATAAACCTGCGGAAACCATACATGACATGGGTCTTCATAAAGAAGCTGTATTCGATCTAGAGAGGTGACAACTAGGAACGGATAAACGGCAATAGCTATAAAAATATAATACTACTTTTTGTATTTTACTTCTTAAAAACATGTAGATCACTTCATGGTTATGATAGAGTGTTGGAGAAGACGGCCCAATGGTACACATGCTCAGTTAATAAAGTGATGCTCACGCAACAATATAAACGTCATTTACATATAGAGTACATGTGCAACACTCAATATTTCATATTGTAAGCTCCAGCATCCCCTGAGCCACTAGCTTGCGGTATTCACACAATCCCTCTTTGTCCATGACAATCCATCCGTTAAAAATATCACTTACTACTTTATCAATACTTCTAAAATCCATTGTAAAACACCGTTGAGGTTATGCAATATAATGTGACAATAAATATCTGATATAGCAGTCGTCTTCAAATAAATTAACTTCTGTTTAAAACATTTAGTTAAGTGATTAAAACAATAAATAATAGTTTTAAAAAACTAAAACAACACGCTTTATTAGAAAACCGAACTAAAAAATGAAAAATAATTCCGATTCCGATTGAGGGTCTTTCCACTTTTCAGGCGGTTGCCCTTTTACCAGCCGGCTGCTGGCCCTTCACATCCACATGTGTCAATCACAGAGGTAGATGATCAACAGCCAGTGTAGGGTGACATGTGGTTAGCATGTCGAGTCCCCCAGCCGTTGTAGCTGGTTCCTCAACCTGGGGCCGCTACTTCTTGTAGCTACCCAATTGCCTCACGATGCTGGGTGGGCACCGGTCCCATACTGGCTGAAATACCATGAGAAAATTTCTTCCCCCATGGAGACTCGAACCAGCGCAAGTCCCGTAGCTCTGCGCCAAGGCTTCCTACCTTAACCGCTCGGCTACGGCTAATTCTAATTTCCAATACGCTTGGGATAAAATTAAAGTGGCCAACAAAAAAATCATCTCCAACACATATAGAATAAACCTAGAGTTATCAACAAAAAGAAAATAATTTTACCATCAAAAGCGTGGGGTGCTTTTTGATTTTTACATTTTGTTCTTAGAGACTTTACTTTTATCAATATCTGTTTATTATCAAATGTATTAATTGATATAGAGCACCCCACGCTTTTGATGGTAAAATTATTTTCTTTTTGTTGATAACTCTAGTTTTATTCTATATGTGTTGGTGATTATTTTTTTGTTGACCACTTTAATTTTATCCCAAGCGTGTTGGAAATTAAATTTATTTTTCATTTTTTTAGTTCGGTTTTCTAATAAAGCATGTTGTTTTAGTTTTTTAAAACTATTATTTTTTTTAGTTTTAATATTTTATAGAATAAGATGAAAAATGTAAATATCTTTAAATTCGATACTGTTGTAGTATGAGCTAAAAGTAATACTCTTCTAAAAAAATCCTCCCAGCCGGATTTGAACCAGCGACCTATGGATTACTGAAATTATATACCACTAGAGTTCACCGCTCTACCAACTGAGCTCTTACAACGATTGTCTAAATAGTCGACAAGTCCGCAACATATTATACCAGTTTGCATTTTTTTGATTTTCTGATGATTCTGGCCAGGATTTTAGAAACAAAATATGAAATTATTATATTGTCACGGGTCCTTTACAAGTATACGAAGTTGCAAGTCGATCCAATGTTTTTAAGTGGGTGAAAATCGTGTTCAAAAATTGCGTTACATAGATACAAAGACACTTTTTTTTATTTTCTGACGATTCTGGCCAGGATTTTAGAAAACAATATATGAAATTGTTATATTGTCACGGGTCCTTTACAAGTATACAAAGTTTCAAGTCGATCCAATGATTTTAAGTGGGTGAAAATCGCGTTGAAAGATTCCGTCACATAGATAGATAGATAGATAGATAGATACATGTCAAGCTAATATAAAGCGTGTAATGAAGGACCTTTTGAAAGTCTAGTTTCATCTACTGCATTCTATTTGGTACTATTACTACTTTATATTATTTTTTGTTTTATATCGGAAAGAGTATGTGTCATATCCAATTTCTTACAACTACCTTCAATACAAAAACCAGATATACAGGTGGGACAAGTGAGAAAAATAATACATTTAATAAAATTATTAAAAACAATCAAATGTCATTTAAAATAATTAAAACAATTTCAATTTCGTGATTAAATTTGACCTCGAAAAATATATTAACTAATAACAATAACATTCACGAAGTATTTAATAAAATTATAAAACTTTAATTTGCTAACAATGATGTCATTTATAATGAACCTGTCCACCGCTTTGGTCTTGAGGTAGCGTGCTGCCTTGTCATGCAGCAGGCCCGGGTTCGATCCCCGGTCGGGGCAGTTTTTCTGGGTGAGGTTTTTCCTCACCTGTAAGACAAATGTCAGAAAAACGTTAAGGCCCAAACGGTCCCCGAAATCATATGGCCATCATCATCATTCTTATCATTATCATCATCATCATCCTTCACCGGTGTGGAAAGCAACGGGAAGCTACCACACCTACAATTCCCTAGTAAAACTGCAAGCATAGCATGAAAATACTATGATTGCAGTGAAGGACCTGCCTTCGGGTAGAATTACTATGGATGAATAATGAACCTTGAGAAGGCAGCCCCTTCAATCGTCTTACCCTGCGAGGTGCCAGTAACGCCTTCAGGGGACAATCTACATTACTGAATGTTCTCATGAATGCAACTAATAATTAAACATAGGAACGACTGGAAAGAACATATTGATAGAATGCCAGAAGGAACATTTCCAAAATCATTGCTAAATTATAAACCGCACGGAATGAGAAATGTTGGACGTCCACACAGAGGCTGTTCTGAACAATTTTAACAATTCTAGCTTTCATGAAACCGGAACGAGTCAATGGGCTTAATCTCGGGAAGATGATGATGATCAAAGATATCTAATTTATATGGTTGTAATGGTTTTACGATAATTATCATTTAATGCATAATATTTAGGTGTAAACCTTAAATAAAAGTAGGCTAAAATTTACCACTTGATGTCGCGACATTTTTAATTCCTTCATAAACTCCTGTCAAATTTTATTCTTAGTGCTTCATTTTTCAAATTATTTCCCACCATTTAAAATGCTTTTTAAAATTTTATAACGATAATTTAAATAAATTTTTCTATGATATATAACTGCATACATAGCATCAAGACCCCGCAGCCATATTGATTTTAAACGAATATTCTTTCTATGCAGCAACAAAGACGCGTACCAGTGCAGCCAACGTAGAGTATGATTAACTGTATACATGTACTTCAGAATTTAAAAACTTACTATTTATTTTTGGTCGTTGCTTTCTTTCGCAGAAAAGAAGAATTTTAGGCTTTAGGTTGGTCTTTCACAGATTAGCGTATTTAAATTGCATTAGGTTAGCTTTGAGATTCGTTAAATATTGTGTATATTTTGGCTGCATCCTGTGATTCCATAGTACAAACCGCTTCGCATTTGTATGCGCATGCTCATGGCGTATGATTGAAACTTGACAAAAAATTTTTACATCACATGTTGTAAAGCACTTCCAAAATAAATTAATAATTTACACAAAACTTACTTGAAATGGAGATGATGGATCTTTTATTCAATGCCCTACATTGTCATTTCGACATGGTATTCTCTCCTGACATTGGCGTAATTGTAACCCACTTTTGAGGTTGGGATGCCTGGAAGGCGGGGTTACGGCTACCCCGATGAATATGATGGGTGATGATGATGATGGTGATGCGCCAGGGAGTCCTTAATTCTAAACACAAACTAAGGCGAATGTGAATTATTATGATGGCCATATGATGTTCGTGGACCGTTTGAGCCTTAAAGTTTCTTGACGTTTGTCTTACAAGTGAGGAAAAACCCCGTAAATATCTCACTCAGAAAACTTGTCCCGACCAGGGATCGAACCCGGGCCTGCTGCGTGACAAGGCAGCACACTACTTTGAGACCACAGCGATGGACATCATTAAATAAGTTTACTCAAATAATCTATTGTCACGCATTGTAACAGCAACGTTTGAATTTCGTGGGTAATGGAGAGAATAGTAGTCTCGCATTGGTGGACTCGCAAGTTAAAAGACCCGCGCAGAATAATCGAAGAGTCTAAACCTCTGTGTCCGGAAGGTTCTGTACGCATATACCCCTCCTTTCCAGCCCGAGCTTCTATACTAGATTGACAAGCTGAGAAAGTACTTTCCCTGGCTTCTATAAGCTTACCAGTGTCGGGAGGCAGTCAGTTGTGTTAGGGCAGCGATACAGTTAACCGAGATCAGAAGAAATTGCGCCAAGTGGAATCTTTAGTTCCTGGAAATAATTGTGCGACAAAAAACTGTAAAACAAGATTAATTATTGCAGCAAGTTGTATATAAACTGTCACTAAAAGTTATGTGATTCAAATAAAGTTATTCTGAAAGTTTTTACGTGAACATCTGTTGTGTTTATTAAAAGAAAAATTGATAACGATCCCCCGGTAGCGCATGATACAGTTTTATGTTTTCGGTGACTTTTTAACTCATACATCGATAATCTTGGCCCTACCTGTTGATAAAATTGCCTCTTCCTGTTCGTAATGAGAGATATCTCCGCAAGTTAACTTCTTTGACAAGGATATCGATTGAACAATGTACGATCGATATGGTACAGCAAGAAATGCCAAAAGGAAACAACTTCAAAAATTAAAAAAAAGGGTTAGTTCTTATGATTTAACATTTATTAAATGTTGCATAATGAATCTGCATTATTGCTAATAGTTCTTTCTCATACAATCATCTGTTATTGATTTTTCCAAGCCCAATGAGATTTAACAGTAAAGATATGCTATTTATAACTATACAGCCGGCTTAGAAATCGCCCGGTACTGTTCGTAATGAGTGATATCTCCACAAATTAACTTCTTTGCCACGGATATCGATTCAACAATATACGATCGATATGGTACAAAGAAATTCCAAAAGAAAACAACTTAAAAAATTACCAAAAATTGTAGTTCTGATGCTCAAAAAATTTATTAAATATTGTATAATGAATCTGCATTATTGCAAATAATTGTTTCTCATACAATAATCTGTTAATGATTTTTCCCAGGCCCAAAGAGATCTAACAGTAAAAAATGTGCTATTTATAACTAGTATACAGCCGGCATAGAAATCGCCCGGAAGTAAGATCGGAATACATAACCTCACATTTGGAAAATATTAAACATTATAATTAAATTTAGCTTCTGATGTTATTATTCGCTAAATAGTCACTCCAAATCCTATGCGAGGTAGAGTTTTTCATTAGACAAAACCACTCGTGACTTTGTCGGTCGTGATTTTTTCAGAAAAAGACAACCTCTTGTTAGATTACTGTTGACAATTCGTTGTTGTCCTATATAAAAGAGTTAATCTCGCTTCTAATAAAAGCTAAGCAATATATATCACCTAAATGCTCCAAGGAAACTAAAGGTAAATAAATAGTATATAAAGCATACATAGTGTTATTCCAGTTTCTGATTGTTACATAATTGTAATTGGGCAACAAATTGATTATATATTCTTCGTATATGAGTTGACACAAAATAAATTTATTTTCCTTTTCAATTTATGAAGAAGAATATGGCCGGTCTTCGTTACTTTCTGGCACAGATTCAAAATCAAAGCGCTTCATGCAACTTGAACAGACTTCCCGCTACACTTTTTTGTTGAAGAAGTTGTCTTCCAACGCGGCGTATTCATTAAAGTAACAGCGAAAAGTCGTTCATAAAAATGACGTACGTTCTTTCCGATTTGCGTATTAATAATTTTTTGTTAATACAATTCAGAAACTGTACCCGTTTATATAGATGTATGTTTATTATGCCGTCTGTTGACTTTAATTTAATGTTTAGTTCACTTCTGACTAACTTATCAACTAATTGTGACGATCTATTTATTTTTTTTAACTTAGTTAAATTGTCATATAGTCTCTTCATTGTCCATTTGTCATTTTTTTTCAGTTCTTATTATAATTATAAACACACACACACACACACACACACACACACACACACACGCACACATATATATATATTTTTTTATTTATATACAGAATTGTAATGTTTACACATCTTTCTGTGCCTAAAGTTTTATTTTTCTTCTCCACTCGTCTCTCTCCATCCAATCCAAGTCCTCCAGTCCCCTTGCTCTCATTCCAGTTCTTATTTCCTGCATCCACGAGTTTCGAGGTCTTCCTCTCCTCCTTCTTCCAGATGGACACCATTCCAATTTTTCCTGGGTAATCTTTCTTCTTGCATTCGTCGTATGCGCCCATACCAATTTAATTGCTTATACTGTATATAATCTACTACTGAATAACCAATATTCATTTTTTCTCTTATGACAGTATTTCTTATTTTGTCTAATTTTGAACATCTTGCTGCTCTCCTAAAGAAATCCATTTCCATCGACATAAGTTTTTGATGAATTTCCAAACTTCAGCTCCATATGTGACTGTACTTCTCACTATTGAATTATATATTTGTAACTTATTTTTCCTGGTTATATGTCTGGTTCCATAAGACTCCATTCAGCATTGCTGTTTATTGCTCTACCTTTATTTATTCTGTTCTTAATATCACTTTCCTTGTTTATCCTTCTTTATTCTAATTTTACTCCCAGATACTCAAATTCTTCACATCTCTCAATATACCCCTTTTCATCTTCCTAATATAAATCTTATATATATATATATATATATATATATATATATAACTACTGGCGCTATCATACCCGTAGGTACATGGCTGCGCGGACATAAGCTCTCCATAAATCCCTAACTTGACCTAATATTTTCCAATCTCCCATATATAGCCGTTATATATATCATCATCATAGTACATTCACGAATTTAGGTCATTTGGTTGACCTGTTTCGCGGCCTCAAGAGAAACAACCATCCGGAAGTCCTTTTGAGTGGACGTCCTGGTCTACTTCTTACTTTCCTGCAGGTTGATATCTTTAACATTTGTTTGGGTATCCTGTGATCGTCCATTCGATGAACATGTTTCATCCATCTTGACTTATAATCAGAAATTTTGTTTTCCTAAAGGTCCCATGTGTAATTCTTCTAAGATGTCTTTTTTTTTTGTGATCTAGTAGTGTGTATCCTGCAGTCCTCGAAGGTGGATCTCAGTTTGTTGAGCTATTTCTGCGATTTCTGTTATATATATATATATCTATAGGGTTTTCATTATAAAACCGGACACTCTGCGGCTGGCACGAGTTGAAATGCGGACGAGGAGAGATCGCAGCCTGACGGTGAAACCCCGTGAGGCGTGTCCGGTTTTATATTGGAAGCCCTGTATATATTCTAATGGAGTTAAAGCTATTTGTTCTCTCCCATAACCCAAGACAAACATATGTTACGTTAAAATACACAAATCACAAAAATATTATATACAAAACGATATATGGTCAAGTTGAAGAATAATAAATATAAGATCTAATAACACAATAAAGTTCAAATCTGGAATACTACAAATAAACGTAACGGAGAATTATAAACACGTCGCGTCCTTTGGGTAAAAATAGTATTTAGGTCTGTAAAAATATTATATGATATCATATGCATTTTAATCACTCATCCAATTGGAATCATATACAGCCGATCTGAATGCAACATAAATTGCTACCAACTAAATATTAACAATTTAATATAGAATTTGAATGCAAAACAATCTATCTTTTATGGAGTGGAAAATGATCTAACCAATATTAAACTAAAAATGCTAATACATAAGAAATATAAAATACATATTAACACTTAATTCAGTTAGGAAAATTTCTAACTGAAACAGTGTTCAATATTTATTTTACATTTCATTTTTATTTTGTTACATTCCTTGTGGCTTTATTTTCCACTTCAATTTCTCTAAGATGGAATGAATTTGCACATACGTAGTAATTATTTTTCTGCACTGCTATCCATGACTTGGCTAACTGCTTTTTACCACTTTGTTACAGATTAGATCACTATTCGCTTGAAAGCCAACTTTTAAAATTAATAAAACAGGTCGTGGAGATAGTAGGAACCGTTTACATCCCACCATGCCATGATATTCTCTGGATCATCGTAAATCACATCCACTAAAAACTCAATTTTCAAATTTTTGTTGGTTAGATCTCTTTTGGAGGCAACTATTCAATTGACATTCAAATTTCCTCAATTATTTTTCCTGATCCTCGATCCGAAGCTTTCACGTTTAATATTTATTAATTCTTAATTCTTTAAGAATAATTTCTTTACATTCTAACTGCGATTTATACTGAGGTGTTCATTTGGAATCATAATACTGAGAGATCTCTGAATTATTGTTTTGTAAAAGCGATGTTATAAATTTAGCTGAAGAGAAAAATGTTTAACTAAACCGGGATTTGAACCCAAATATCCAGTTGTATCCGCTGACGCAATACCAATTATTAAACTTATGGAATCCAGGACCAGAGACCATTTTTTTCTCATTTGTAATCACCATATACCCCTACCAAGTGAACCTTCTATATACATTACAACAGGGTCATTTCTACTTATAAGACATTTAAATGGTGTTTTTTTTCCGTGCAATACCAGATAATTACATTCTATTAAGAAAACATTACGATGGGATCATTTCATACCATACCAGACAATTACGAATTTCGAAATTAGCTGATATGGAACGAAATAAATTTCACCATAATGTCTTCTTAGCTAATAACTCACTTTCGCCGATGATTTAATCTTACTACACCATGATGAAGATCTGTTACAAATGGCTGCTTACAAACTAAATGCAATATGTAGCAATTATAATTTTAAAATTTCAATAAGTAAAAACAAAAGTAATGGCATTTTTGTGGAAGAAATACTCTGCGTGAAAAAATAGTAATTAGAGACGAAATTATTGAACAAGTATCCCAATTTAAATATTTAGGATGTGACATCAGCTATGGGTATGATAAAGATATTGAACACAAAACACATCAGTTTCAAGCTATTTGTGGTACAATAAATAGAATCATTGACTAATAAAGCCCATAACAAACAATTAAAATTTTATAAGTAGGACTTTAGTAAGTAGGAAATTTTATAAAAACAATAGCTGTTCCCTGTCCTTTTGTATGGGAGTGAATCTTGGATTACCACTACCAAACAAGAAAGTAAAATCCAAGCAGCCGAAATGAAATTTTTAAGAAGAGTAAAAGGCTGCACTAGAATGGACCAGATAATAAACGAGGATATCCGTGAAGAACTGCAGATCTTATTCCATAAAAGAAAAGATATTTAACAACAAGATACAGTGGAAAGAACATGTAGAAAGAATGGAAGAAAGTAGATTACCAAATAAAATCTTACATTATTTTCCAAGAGGAAGAAGAGATGTCGGGCGTCCTCGGAAGAGATGGTCTTAGATCTATTAGTGAAGACGGAACAGGCAACTCTTGCCTAAACCAGGAAGTGAAGAAGAAGAAGAAGAAGAATGTCTTCTTAGCAATAGCAATACTGCTGTAATGTGAATAGAAGTTCACCAATAGGAAGCGATACACGGGGATTTCAAATTGAGAAAGACGTGTGTCTGCTTCTAAGTAGCACAATGATTAGTGCGCCAGTGCGTAAAACTGGAGATCTTAGGTTCAAATACGGGTTTAGGCAACGATTTTTCTCTTTAGTTGTATTAACTAATGCAAGTGAACAGCAAACTATTATTCTACCAGTTATATTATACGGATGCGAAACATGGACTTTTACTTTAAGGGAGGAAAGGAGATTACAAGTATTTGAGAATAAAGTACTTAGGAAAAAATTTGGACCAAAGAGAGATGAACAAACAGGTGAATGGAGAAGACTACATAACAATGAACTACACGGTCTTTATAGGAAGCCAGATGAAATAAGAACAGTTGAGTCTCATATACTGCGATGGGCAGGACATGTGGCACGTATGGAGAACGAAATACTTGCATGGAAGCTTCTTGTAGGGAAGCCAGAGGGAAAACGCCCAGTTGGTAGACCAAGAATGAGGTGGGAGAATAACATTAACTATGATTTGAGGGAAGTAGATTATACAGGGAATGTTTGGAAAGCATTAGCTCAGGATAGGGATGTATGGAGAGCTTATGTCCGCGCGGCCATGAACCTATGGGTTCGATAGTGCCAGTGAGTAAGTAAGTAAGTGTAAGTAAGTGGACAGCAAACCTGAGTACACTAATTTTCAATATTACGTTTGATTCAATAAGCACACATAGAATTACTAGATATAATTATGTAATGGAGGTGGAAAATTAATGACAAATGAGGTAAATTGAAGAAATGACTGAATTCAAATACCTAGGAACAATAATTAAAAACACGAATGAGGTACAGAAAAAAATTAATGTAGCCTCAGTTCTAGAAATGCCATACTATTACGCATTGCAAGGACTTTTTGTCACTCCCACTTCTCTCAAAAAAGTTAAACTGAAAACATATAAAACTGTTATTCTTTCAATTACATTAGATGGATGTGAAACATGGTCTATCACTTTAAAGAAGGAGAAAAGATCGAGAGTTTTTGGGATTAAGTTCTTAGGAAAAATTTTGGACCAAAGAGAGTCGGACAGGTGAATAGGGAAGACTACAATAGCGAGGTCCCATGGCATTTATGTGAAACCAGATGTAATAACAAAATTAAGTAACGTCGATTGCGGTGGACAGGATATGAGGAACGAATAGGGAATGAAAGATGGGCATGGAAACAGTTTCTAGGAAAACCAGAGAGAAAACGTCCAGTAGGAAGGCCATAAATAGATAAGTGAATAATATTAACCATGATTTGGGTGAGGTAAATTATACAGGGGTGTTTGTAAAACATTAGTTCAGAATATGGAGAGGTTATGTCTTCGATATCATGAACTTACGGGTTCGATAGTGCCACCGAGTTATTTAATTAGTTTTAATTAACAATGTGATAAAAAACGTAATGCATATCTGAGTTATTAATTGTTATTATTATGTGATTGTTAATAATAATAATTTATTATTTAAATAAAAATAAGTATATATTTACGAATTGAATTGATTTCTAATTTATGACGCTTTTTATTAACCATCATATGCGAATTCTTGATTTTTGCAGTTATGTTGTATTATTCCGTTCTCAACTTGTTACTAATATATTTGCTATGTTTTTCACTAGTCTTCACACAATTACAGACTATCGGAATGCATTATTATGTATTATCCAATGAGAAGACACAATTATTTTCTCATTTGTCTGTTATGTTGCATATTTCACTTTCGCAACTCTGATTAGATTTGAGCTCTACTGATGTAATTTGAGTTGTGTTTTATACAACGCGATGAAAGTCGTGATCTCAGTCTATTTTCTGAACTTGGTTCTTAATTAATCTCTAGTCAGCTGTCTTTATACATCCGGGTCTGTACGTTCGGTATTTGTCTGCGAGTACGTTCTCAAAATGTAAATGCCACTGTACGGTGCGGAAAGGAATAAGCTCATTGCTTATCACTAATGTCTCTGTACTAATAACTACTAAATATATGCTATAATTGAGAGTAAATACTGAATGATAGGGCCTCTCACCGCTGGGGTCCCGAGATTGAGTCTCGATCATTATGTGGATTTCGTGGTGGACGAAACGGAGCTTGGGCTAGTTATTCTCGGGTGTTTCTCCGATTTTCCCCTGCCACAATTTCATTCCAACATTTCTCTATACTCGTCTCATCCATTTCGTTCCATTTATTTCATTTGCCCATGTAATGATCCGTCAGGTGTGGTCGACCAGCACCCTTGTCATTCACAGATCTCTATATAAGGAGCTTCATCTCATCTCGTCCCTCGTCCGGACCCCGTGATGGACACGAATTGCGGATATTTATAATTATTTTACTGAATAATAGATGAGAAATATATCCGTGCAAAAATGTCTCGTACTTACTGGAATCAGAATATCCAATTTTGAATTAAAACATTTCTTCTTCTTGTAAGCCCTTGTTTCTCTCAACGAGACTTAGGCGCTCTCCTCCTACATGGGAGAAATTCAACCCTACTAATTTAGTTACACTTGTTTTCGGATAGATGCCATGAATGGCCCGGAGTCACCGTTCTTAGGAAACCAAGGTAGCACTAGGATAGGAAAATTAAGTAAATTTTGCTTAGAGGCCTTTTTTCAGGCTTAAGGATCTTTTACAAGCCTAAAATCGTAAGACCCGAGGCTCATGGCTTAAATTCCCTCCCGGAGGACTTGCTTCTTGGATTTTTCATCCCAAAGACATCCATTGACCTCGGCCGGATTTGAAACCCACGACCATCGGGAACAGGGGCATTAAAATAATTCAAAATAAAAAAAAAATGAAAAATTAGAATAG
This sequence comes from Diploptera punctata, assembly GCA_030220185.1. Classification (NCBI taxonomy): domain Eukaryota; kingdom Metazoa; phylum Arthropoda; class Insecta; order Blattodea; family Blaberidae; genus Diploptera; species Diploptera punctata. Next base: position 38,057 of record JASPKZ010004839.1, on the reverse strand, counting down.
AGTAAAATGTTAAATGTTTACATGGATCATTATTTGGAACTTATATTTATCAAACAGTCCACCGCTGTGGTCTTGAGGTAGCGTGCTGCCTTGTCACGCAGCGGGCCCGGGTTCGATCCCCGGTCGGGGCAGTTTTTCTGGGTGAGGTTTTTATCGGGGTTTTTCCTCACCTGTAAGACAAATGTTAGGAAAACCTTAAGGCCCAAACGGTCCCCGAAATCATATGGCCATCATCCTTATCATTATCATCCTTACATTATCATTATCATCATCATCCTTCACCGGTGTGGAAAGCAACGGGAAGCTACCACACCTACACAATTCCCTAGTAAAGCTGCAAGCATAGCATGAAAGTGCTATGATTGCGGTGAAGGACCTGCCTTCGGGCAGAATTACTATGGATGGATATTTATCAAATAATTTTTATTATTTTTAAAATTACTTGATCTGCTGAAATGAGAATGTTCAAATCGTGATTTCATGTTATCCTTAGTGCCTTTACATTCTGCAATCAGTGAAACGAGTGTCCAAAAAAATTAGATACGTAGATACAATACAGTAATTTTTTCTTCAGCACGTATATAGTTTAAGTATTGAAATTTGAGGTCGCAGATATCGCTCGATACGATTGTGTGATTAATTACATTGATAAATTTCAGTTTTTTGTATTCATTTCACACCAAAACAAATGCTTTATATCCTGGTATATTGTATTGCTGTGTTCGCTAGTTATAACCCATTAGTGACCTGATATTTTTATTGATTTTCATTGTTTTTTGTTACAGATGTAATTATTTATGTACAATACATTGTTTAAAGATAAAAAATTATGTGTAGTGTATTCATAAGTGCAACACTAGGCACTTTTGATAAAAAAAACTATCAGAAATAGAATATTTATTGTGGGTTAGCGAACACAATACAATTCTTAGTTCAGTTTGCACCAGATTACATGAATCTGTAAGTGCTTGGTTAAAATATCGTCTAACCCCTATGGTACTTTATTAAGTAGTCTATACGTAACCCAACATCACATTTTCGACACTGCGGCACTGTGTTCGTGCTGCGTTATTACAGATGGAATCTGCAAATCTCCTCCTCTTCTGGTCTTGATTTTTCAAAAAGTTGATCACGTCTATCAAAACGCAGGTTCTCGATATTTGTAAGTGAGAAGTTTTGCCAGGTCCCTTGAATTGCACAGTATATTATTTTGATACACCTTTACAATTTCTCTGGTAAAATTATAACGTATGTTTTGATACTGTGTTCGATAGAGTCCAGTGACATGTAAACAGAAGTCTGTACCATCTCATCATCATCATCATCAACAACAACAACAAGGATTAAGCCCAATGGCCTGTTCCGATCTCATTATAGGTCGAATTGGTCCTTCAATCTCTTCAATGGTCTTCCCAACATTCTTTTCCCTTTTGGTTTATAATTATACATTCTTCTTAGTATGCGCTGCTCATTCATTCGTAATACGTGCTGAAGATAAGCATTTTGATAATATTTTATTGTTTCACAGATATTAAATATATTGTTCTGTTCTTATATTTTCGTTTTTCTTTTATCGGTCCTTTGGTGTCCTACTATTGCTCTCAACATCTTCATTTCAGCAACATCTATTGTTTACTATCTGCCTTTGTTAATGTCCAGGTTTCACATCCATAGATAAGAGATGGAACTGCCAATACTTTGTAAAACTTCAAAATAGTTTCTTTTATAGTCTTACCAATGGCGGTAAGTATATATTTATTGTTTTATATTGTTTCAAATAAAGTTTAGTTAATTTAAAATGCCGGTGTGATTTGTTTCGTATAACGTATATTTACATTACATTTTGGATATACATTTACGTAGTATACATAAAGGGCTGTGGTTTAACTTCCCACAGCGAGGGAAACAATATAAAACAATAAATACGTACATACCGCCACTTTAGTACTGATTGGTGTCACAGCCTGCTGTAGCCGCGAGGAGGTGTGTGCAATGGCAACCAAAATTTTTCAAGCTCTATACATCGATTTCTGCGAACTGGATTATAATTAATTTTAATAACAAGTGAATCAAATTATTTCGAATAAATAAATAAATGACATTTTAATTAAACATAGTGGCGGCCGAATTTTAATAGGCAACTCGGCAAAAATGTATTCAATAATTTTCAATTTTATGAAAAAAATGAGATTTTTACACTCATACACTCGATGAACGTAGTAATCTTGCACTCGAATCTTAGACTAATAGAAAATAAGAATTATGTACCCTACACATCACTTTACTAATTAGGCCTACTCACAAACCTGTTTCAACAAATAAGATGTTCTTAGCAATGCAATATATTTGATCATGTAAGTATGAATGTAAATATGTAATGTTTTTGTTAACTATATCAATAGGAGGGGGCATCCATAGTGTAATTGGTTAAGCCCAAACTCTACAAGTCATAAGGTCAAGGGTTCCATATACGATTGGATCAGAATTCATGAACTCTCAAGCGTTACCATGGCCCTGAGGTTGAATCAGCCTCTAACTGAATTGAATACATGACTATTTTCTCGAGGTAAAGGGGCTGCCAAGGAGACGTGACAAACCAACTGATATCTCGTGTCGATTGCCTACAAAGGTTAGAGTCTTAACCTCATCAATCTAACGGCCTCTTAAATCCTATAATGGGATAAACTAAACCATTTTATAATATAATAATAATAATAATAATAATAATAATAAAATAATAATAAATAATAATAATAATAATATTGATAATAATAATAATTTGAGTTTATAATATAATAATTATTACTATATTATTAAAAATATACATCCAATATTTTAGTATATCTGCAAATTAATAAAAATATACACAAAAAATATATTATCCTATATTTAATATATAAAATGAATGTTTGTTTGTTCGTATTCTATGCGCGGCGATACCGTTGATCCGATTTTAAATGTTTTTTTTTGCAAAATGTTCAGGAGATTCCCGGGATGAACATAGGCTATAAGAGAGTTGTAATATTCAAACCCTTCACCCCTAAAAATCACTCTTTGTAGTGAAAAAACGTGAAATAAAGTCCCTATTTTGACGCTTAAATGGCTTACGCTGCCTAAACCATAACAGATACACGAAATTATTGTACACGGAATTGAATATCTCAAAAAAAAAACTACAAAAAGTCCGCGAAACCATTTGTTTAACTTTTACGGATAACTCACAATAACCATTTTTGTCTTTCATTGATGCCAAGAAGATCGGGATAAGCTGATTCCCGGGCAAGCATAGCAGCTCAAAGCTGGTGGTAAAAACACATTAACATTTATTTAGGATTAGCAGCGCACGCCGGGTATTAGCAAGTAATATGTAAAAGATAACGATCACATTTATAAAACAGAATAACATTGATATGTGGTTTACAAAAAGTTGACCTACTTGTTAAATCAACTGCAAGTTAATAAGAAAGAGGGAAATAATTTGATTCGCTTAATGGCACAGAGTACAAAGTAATCTGTTAAAATGAAACTCATAAACAAAGAGCCATGAGTTTCATGACGAAGTATTTTCAATTTCTCGTAATTGAAAACAGCATAAAGGCTAAATAACTTGTGAGACTTTTAAGTCATCCATGTGAAGAGAGCGTAACGGTTCCTTAGTGAGTTAAATCTCTCTTAACAACCTTCGCCATTTCTTGAACTCGCGAAGACTTCATCACTCCAGTCTTTCATCGGAATCGTTGCATCCTTCTCTCTCTTTCCTTTCATCCTTCACCTCATACTCTTTCCATTCAGCCATCTTCTGTTTGAATGGCCATTAAATGAAGCTGGAGAGACGCTGCGAGACTTTCTACTGTTTTTGAAGCTTGCTCTTCGTTTGTCAACTGTTTGTAATTATTATCATGGCCGCAGTTGTTCTCGTATACTGCCTTCACACTTAAAGCTATGAGTTTATTCAATGTTTTTCAAATGACGCATTCAGTGATTCACATTGTGCTAAAAAACTTAGTCATTTGATTTTCATATTTTAAAAAGTGCTCATTCAAATCCCAGAAAATAATTTAACATCTTAGCGGTATTATTACAAATTTAAAACTCCACTGAGGATTCCCGATTTTCAGTTATTAACCGAGGATGGTTCTCATTAACAATATGACGGACCACAAGTAGTTGTAACGCTTTAGATGATTCCAGCATACGCAGATATATATGTTCGATATAATAAATATAATAAATATATATATATATATATATATATATATATATATATATATATATATATATATATATATGTGGAGTAACAAGTTTAAATGAAGATATACAAAGATACCAACAAGAATGGAAAAATCATCTGAGAAGAATGGCAAGAAATAGACTTCCAAAATTGGCATTCCAATATACCCCAACTGGACATAGGGACCAAGGAAGACCAAAACATCGGTGGAAAGATCAAGACCATCTTCGCTAGGTTCACCGTACAGGCCACATGGCCTAAAACGAATTGGTTCATGATGATGATGATATATATGTATGTGTGTATATTTGGTTAAGTCCGTCCGAGTTGTGGAAGAAAAACTCTGCGTGCAAAAATAATAATTAGAGAAGAAATTATTGAAAAAGAATCCCACTTTAAATATTTAGGAAGTGATATCAGCTATGGATATGATAAAGCTATTGAACATAAAATGCATCAGTTTGAAGCAATTTGTGGCACAATAAATAGAGCATTGAATAATAAAGCCCATAAACAAACAAAAGTAAAATTTTATAGAATAATGGAAGTCCCTGTCCTTTTGTATGGGAGTGAATCTTGTATTATCACTATCAAACAAGAAAGTAAAATCCAAGCAGCCGAGATGAAATTTTTAAGAATAGTAAAAGGATGCACTAGAATGGACCAGATAAGAAACGAGGATATCCATGAAGAATTGCAGATGTACTCCATAAAAGAAAATATATTTAACAACAAGATTCAGTAGAAAGAGCATGTAGAAAAAATGGAGAAGGGAAGAAAGTAGATTACCAAATAAAATCTTACATTATTTTTCGAGAGGAAGAAGAGATGTCGGACGTCCTTGGAGGAGATTATCTTAGATCTACTCGTATTAGTGAAAACAGAACAGGCAACTAATGCCTAAACCAGGAAGTGAAGAAGAAGCAGATATATATTATTTCATAATGTCTTTAATTATCTTTATCTACTATTATAACAATTAGTGACGCTTTAATTCGTGTTACTAGGCAACAAAACCTATACTTTATATTCTAACAAAACACGCTATCAAAAGATAAAATACAGGCTCAACAAAACGTAAACCACACAAGTCGTATAATTTTGTATAACTACATAACTAAACTTTGCTTGAGTTTTCTGAAAGTATATTAATAGTTGCATCTTGGACTGCTTTTGCATTTTCTTCCCTGAAGAATCTTGAAAATCGTCTTCTCAGTTAATTTTTACTTTAAACTGATATATGAAACGAGCGATCAAAATTCCAGAATATAACAACAATGTTTGTTGATTTATCTTGCCTTTTTTTATTTCCAAAGCCCACATTACTCCTTCTCTAAAAATATCGTTTCCGCAATAAATACATTTTATTAAATACACTCGTCCACCGCTGTGGTCTCGAGGTAGCGTGCTGCCTTGTCACGCAGCGGGCCCGGGTTCGATCCCCGGTCGGGACAGTTTTTCTGGATGAGGATTTTATCTGTGGCTTTCCTCACCTATAAGACAAATGTCAGGGAAACTTTAAGGCCCAAACGGTCCCCGAAATCATACGGCCATCGCAATCATCTTCATTCATATTCATTTTAGATTAAGCCTAGGATTAGGGACTCTCCTGGTGCACCACTATCATCATCATCATCATCATCATCATCATCACCCATCATATCATCGGAGCAACGTAACCCCGCCTTCCAGACGCCCCAACTTCTGAAGTGGGTTACAAGTACGCCATGCCAGGAGAGAACACCAGGAATGTCGAAAGACAACTTGGGGCATTTGCAAAAAAATAAACAAACAAATAATATATAAATAAATGCACTAAAATTTGTCCAGCCTAAAAAGACACTTCAGGGAAATAAATGGGCGGTTAATCCACGAAGCACATGACTGCTGCAGTTACTACGATTCGTTCATGACCAAAGCACAGTTCAGCGGAAGCGAAAAAATAGATCATGTACTCGATTATAATAATTACGTATTTAAAGTAATTTATGTTGACTACAGTTATACAGAATACACTATACACCTACATGTTTCTTCGAAGGTCGGAGACTAACTAAAAATTCGTATTTATTTGAAACTGAACGATTGTTGAGAGGAAGTTGAATGTCAATTACACATATGGCGGCTGTCGGGTAGTTTATGTTAACTTAACTCGGTGATAAAATGTGTGATCAAAATTATTAGAAGCACAAAGGGAAATTGATAAATAGTGCTGAAGAACAGTGTTAAATGTATTTTGTAAGTTTATGGAGCATAATCCTGGCACTGTACTGAATGATATAGTTAAATTTATTGTAAAATTTACTGATGTATCGGAGAGTAGTAGTTTGTACATATTAGCAGGGAATTAAAAGAAACTGGTGTCATTTGCTCACTATGATGGTTGTCCATTTATATAAAAGCGGGTGCCGCGCGACAATACTTGACAATGATTAACATGCGGAATTATTATAGTGGCGTGATCGGCATCTTTGTGTTTAATTATATATAACAGCTTCGGGGAAACAAAGCGAGCCGCTGGACAACCATCATAGTGAGGCGATAATAATATCAAAACGCCTAACACAAAGAGGAAAAGTCCTAAACCTGTTTTAAGAGTGGTGGAGAATTTTGTGAAGTGTACAGTTCATTACAAGCTGCATAGGTCTTTTTTTAAATTTATTACTGTAGGAATAATTATTTTAATTTAAATATTTGATTTGAATTAATTTGTTTAATATTAACAATTATAATTTAATTAGTTTGCGACATATCATTGTAAATGTTAATACAACCTGCAACATTAAACATTAAAACGATTGTTGTGCATTAATTTATCGGCTTGTACAAACAGCTGACAGTTCGCCTGCACTTTTACACGTGCTGTGCTGAGTAATACATTCGGAAGTTAAATGCAAAAGTGTGCTTCTTACGGACAGATAATAAATATACAGCATATACTAAAATACTCTGAACGTAGAAAAAATATTGTAGTCTCCTTCGGTCGTGTTCTGACTTGAACATCTCGTTACTAAACCACTGCTTTTTGTAATTAGTCGTCTAAATAACTATCATCAGTTTGGTATGAATCTATTCTATATGTTTTTTATTTTACTTCCCTTTGTATTATTGTTTCATTTTTTATGAACCAGAAAATACTTTATATATTGAAACTGGCTCCTAAATTTAAACATTTTGTTTTCCCTCTCCCTTTAATTAAAACTTTGAAATGCAGGCTAAGTAGGCCTACTCTATTTGTATTACGTCTGTAACTAAACTGCACCCGAGCGCGAGCAATTGCTCATTCGGGTGCCAATATTGTGTACAACAATTATTTGTAAATAAAATAAATTATTATTCATCATTCACGAATTTAGACCATTTCTTGACCTGTTACGGACGGCCTCAATAAAAAACCCACCAAAAAGTATTTTGAGTGGGCGTACTGGTCTTCTTCAATTTATTCTTATTATTATATTTAATTCAGAGCGTGTTTACGTCTGCATATATTAATGATGTTATTTCTGTTTATCCCTCTGCAAGACGCTATTTGTTTATTTAAGCATAATAATACTTCTTCCAGATATTTCGTTTCAGTACTCCTGCGATGTTTTATGACGTCTCCAAAGGAGAGACAACCTATGAAGGTTTTAAATGGCTCGCACAAACATTTCCCAATATGTAACTTTAACGATCACTTCTAAATTTAAAGTTACATTGCATTTTAAATGATGGATAGTGCTAACAAGTCATTAATTGTGAAATGAATGTATGCATTATTTGTTTTCACGATCACTGATTCTGATCTGATTGAGCATTCAGAAAAAATACCTATGTAATGACGAGAGGCAGCATTTTAGTTCACGAACGAACATATGATCGGGTAGTTCTTCCTATTGCACATCTGACGTAAGAAAGATGTACAGATAGACACTACAAAATGTGTACCCGTAATACGGTGCAATACTGGTAAGTTGGTAACAGACTCGCAAATGCTGGTTATGTTCCATTATTTTATGTACCGAATTGATCCGCGAATCAAGTTTCGAACGTCAAATTTCGAAGTTCTTTATGTTCCGTTATTATTATGTACCGAATTATAGCTTTCAGTGCTCCGCGAAGCAAGTTTCGAACGTCAGATTTCGAAGTTTTTTATGTATCATTAATATTATGTACCGAATTATACCTTTCATTGTTCCGCAAAGCAAGTTTTGAACGTCAGGTTTCGAAGTTCTTTATGTTCCATATATTATTATTATTATTATTATTATTATTATTATTATTATATTATATTATATTATTATATATTATATTATTATTATTATTATATTATATTATATTATATTATATTATATATTATTATTATTATTATTATTATTATTATTATTATTATTATTATTATTATTATTATTATTATTATTATTATGTACCAAATTATAGTTTTCATTGCTCCATTAAGCAAGCTTCCAATATCAGAGTTCTAAGTTCAACCTTCCAGGCAATCGTAACCCATAACTTTTCAAACGTGTTCGAGAACCAGAATGATCCGTCTAGTAATGACATCAATTAAAGCAAATAGGCCTATATATATTTTACAATCAATAAAAACATTAAACATTGAGATCTATAATGCAGTAAAACATGTTCACTAATTGAAAACATAAAACTTAAGTGTCCTTGCTTTCTACTGTTTTAATATGTTAATACAACCCTTGGAATGTGTGAGAGTTTGGTGCATTCATTACACTGCAGTCACAGTTATGTTGGATGAACGAGAGCAATTAAATGGAAAAGGTCATTGTAATACTTTTCTTGTTGTTCAGAGCGAGGTTTGGTTTCATAGTTGATAATGTATACTATAGTTTGCTGTGTAAAAGATTTCTTGCTCAATCAGATGTATCATTTTGAAAGCAGTACAGAAAACTAGATTTATTTAGCTCGTCTTGAACAGCATATTCATTATTTTATATTGTTAAATTATGTGGTTGAAAAAGCGATGTCATCAGCATAAACTACAAAAATGATTTGTTTTTATTTATAATAAACAATCCCTTATTACTTAAGGGATCAGTAATTTTTAAGTGATAATTAATGAATTTCGTCCTTAGATACAAAGTAGAAAAGGATTGTAGTTTGAATTGTAACTGCTGAAGTCAACATTTTGTCCAGTGAATAGAGAGATTAAATTCTCATACCTCTGTCAGAACAACTTAAAACTTTAATACTATTTCATAAAAGTATAAAAATAGTTTAAGGTGAACATGGTAAATGGAACAGTTCTGTATATATGAATATCATATTATACTGTTTTTAATAGAATCTTCAAATTGCGAACAATATTTATCTAGTAGTAATAGGACTCTGTTAAAATAAAAGTAAGATACGATGTTATTTAAAAATATGATGTTACGGGCAGCAAGCCGTATGTGCTGTTGACAGTCCATATCAATAAATGAATATCTAGTAATAATATAAAATACACAAAATAAAACAAAACGATAACACAATCGACAACAGTACAATTACATTATAGGCGTACATTAATTTAGTTACCCACAGTTATTAAGAATTTATTACATTACATTTTTCTTACATATTTATTTATTCACGAATGAGTGTGTTCTTATTTTCCGCGTCTTATTCCATAGATGTTCCCATGTTTATCCAATTCGATTAACTCGTAGTATGCCAATCTATTAATATTTGATTTTATAAATCATTCCGGAAACAAATGATGCCTCCAATATTCTAAATCGTTACATTTTCCTAATATAAGTATTTCGTCTTCAAAGCTTTCGCACATTGGACATATCCGCATATCGTGATGTATAGGAAATGTTTAGAAATTTCCATGCCCCAAATCTGTACAATAGCGGATGTTAATGAATAAATTGGAGTGTGGTACAATATTTTGAAAGAGGTATTTGGGTGACCATGCTGCTGTATAATGCTATGACATAAACTCTCTAAGGAATGTAAATAATTGAATGATCTTCAGCACAGCAAATGATATAACATCGACCTCTGCATCAAGAGCGACCGCCTAGTGTTGTGGTTAAAGCAAGGAGTTGTTAGAAGCTGTACTTCATCGAGAAATAATTCACTTACGCATTCAAACCTTTTGCTCACGCACTGTAACTAGCGGATCTGTGACATCACTGTTGTACTTGGGCGAAACAAGAAGTAAATTGGTACTACTGACTGACTTAAAATATCGACTTACTTGTTATTATTGAAGGGGCATTTAAAATGTGATTTTTTTATTTAGAAGTGATTCTAATTTAAGCTAAACTTCTAACTGATTGCAAAATTACAGCGTGTAGCCCTTGACAGGAATTCTCAATATTGATACAAACTATAGTCTGTCAAGCTTAAGCAACACACTTGAGGAAAACAAATGGACGGGAAGCACATGCCTGCTGCAGTTACTGCGATTCGGTCGTGGCCAAAGCACAGTTCAGCGGATGCGAGAAATTAGATAACGTATTCGATTAATATAATTACGTATTTGATGCTATTTATGTTAACTATATTTGATCAGAACACAGTATACACCTACATGTTTCTTCGAAGGTCGGAGAGTAACTAAAAATTTGCATTTATTTGAACCTGCTTGATTTTTGAGAGGAAGTTGCGAATGGCAGTTACAGATATGGCAGCTGTCGTATAATTTATGGCAACTGAGATTTGTAACTTTTTTAATAACCTCAGTATTCCTTCGGAATCGCTAAAATGACACACTTTGACATTTTTTCTTTTTGAAAATGCCCCAGGTTTGTCTTTCGACATTCCTGGTATTCTCTCCTGGCATGGCGTACTTGTAACCCACTTCTGAGGTTGGGGCACCTGGAAGGCGGGGTTACGTTGCCCCGATGATATGATGAGTGATGATGATGATAGTGGTGCGCCAGGAGAGTCCTTAATCCCAAGCTTAATCTAAGATTAATATGAATGATAATGATTGCGATGGCCATATGATTTCGGGGACCGTTTGGGCCTTTAAGTTTTCTTGACATTTGTCTTACAGGTGAGGAAAAACCCCGGTAAAAACCTCACCCAGAAAAACTGTCCGACCGGGGATCGAACCCGGGCCCGCTGCGTGATAAGGCAGCACGCTACCTCGAGACCACAGCGGTGGACACTTTGATAATGGTATTATTAATAAATAGACCCTAATTAAGGGAGAAGTATAAGGATACCTTACGAGTGGATTACATGCAACTTCATGATGTGTCGGACCCAAAGGCTCTTCCCATACTTGCCGAATGCTTTCCTCATATCCACAAGCGATGATTTAACATGTTATAGGGTGGCGTGTGGTCAGCATTTCGAGTCCCCGCCGTTATAACTGGTTTACTCTACCTGGAACCGCTACTTATTGCAGCTATATAAAATCCTCATAATGCTGGCGGGACCGATTTCATAATGACCGAAATCCCATGAGAAAATTTCTTCCCCCTTGGAGACTCGAATAAGCGCAAGTCCTTTAGGTCCGCAAACAATACATCATGTCTTAAACCGATCGCTTGCGGCGCGGCGCGGAACAGGAGTAGATTGCATTTATAAGTAAACATTTGCGCATGTAGTAATACGAATATTATTGGCTTTTAATTGTTGATACATTTATAATTACTTATTTATTTATTTTTATTCAATACCCCAGGTTGTCTGGACATTTCGGTGTTCACTCCCGGAATTGGCTTAATTGTAACCCACTTCTGAAGTTGGGGCGCCTACAAGGCGGAGTTACGTTACCCCGATGATATGATGGGTGATAAATGATAATGAAGCGCCAGTAGAGTTCTTAACCTAAACTTAATCTAAATTCCAGACCATGGGCAACCAAAGGATTGATTCCCTTTAAGGAAAAATTCCTAGTTTGACCGGGAATCGAACCCGGGACCCCACGAACAGTAGTCAGAAACGCTGACCACTAGCCCATGAAGCTGGTTAATTTATAATTATTTATAGTTTATAAGATTAAGTAATTTTTTTTAAAAAATATCAAAGTTTACAATGTAATACAAAAATGGTAACAGATCTGACAGCAATGAATATTTTAATGTAGGCTTAATTTTAATTTGCAGCCCTACTATGAAAATATTAATTATTATAAGATTTTAATTACATCTTGGAATTATTAACATTTTGGATGTAATGAAATAATTACCATAGAGAAATTTGCTACGTAAGAAAAAGTTTCGCTCGAACATGGTTGGGATTAGAATTTCTTTAGCTCTCTAACATAGATGGCAGTGTGATAGCTAATGTTAATTAAAATAGTTATTGATGTAGATTACGACAAATTAAACTAGATAGTTGTTAATTATCTGACCATATATCATGCTTAAGTATATTTTATGGATAGAATGAGTACAACACTTGGATTTAATACCACGGCAGTATTACTAGTAAATATTCAATGAATGTCCCAAGTGATGGGATACGTCAGCCATTTTATATAATATATATGAATATGTGACCGTGTGTTTTCTTAACACAAGTAACACACTCAATTTTTGGATTCGATTTTCGGTTCTTACCGTAAAATCGACATTTTATTAAAGATACAATTACCGCCAAACGGGTAGGGGCTAATCCGATAACGATAGCCACAGAACTGCCAAGGAGCCCGTACATGATTTCAGATGCACATTTTGGATTATGTTTAGCCATCATTACATATAAGTAGTAATCAGTAGTTGCATTGAGGTATTAAAAATTTATAAATAGAAGTTCTGGATTCAATTTAAATGTTTTATCTTAATGTCGATAACAGAATTCACCAGGGATATTATTAGCATTGATTAAAAACGAAATATTCATTACAGCATAGGCTACTCCCCTCCACTGTCACTGCGGTATTGATACCAGATAGGCCAAGTAAGCGTCTTCTCGTCTAAATTGGAGGACATCACCTTTTGTTTTACGGAAATATATTAATCCAGCGGCCAGTGGGAAATCAGGGATTTGACAATTTTTATAGCGGATTTCTATTAAATATAACACGCAGGAACCTCGTAATCTAAGCGAATTCCTAGGCTAGTTGAGTTTATGGTCCGATTTTACTAGTTTACGCAATATATATTTATTTTGTTAATTAAATCATTTGTATCTTTTTTTTTTACGAGGAAGCAGATTTACTCCCGCTATAGTAATTTCAAACGTTGGGATCCCTCCTAGTGGTTCGATTTAGCTAATTTTCAGAATATATATTTAAGCGAAATCCGAAGAAATTGCGGTTGTTATCATGAAAATACATATAGTAGACATCGAAAATGACCATGACGTATATAACACAAAAGAGAATCCTATATCTGATAAGAGTGTGTGAAAACTCGGATCTCTTAAAAGTGGGTAAATAAGGTCTTCATTCACAACAGTCACTTTATTTAAGGTAGGTGGTTCATTGTTAAAAAAAGACGATGCACCTTATAACATTAACTACACACTTCACAAAATCGTCCACCGCTCATAAAACAGGTTTAGGTAACTGCATAATATACTGGTATGTCGGAGAGTAGTGTTGTACATATTCGCAGGGAATTAAAATAAACTGGTAGTATCAAAATGCCCAACAAGAAGACGAAAAGCGTAAACCTGTTTTAGGAGCGGTGGACGATTTTATGAAGTGTGCGGTTCGTTATTTATGGTGCATAGTCTTTTTTTTAACAATGAACCACCTACCTTAAATAGAGTTCTGACTATTGTGAATGAAGACCCTGATTTACGCATTTTAAGAAATCTAGTTTTCACACTAGGGTTATAACTTTTTGGACTTTAGTGAAGTAAAATATTTCCTGTGTAATAAATGGGTGAACTTTTGCTCTTAAAATCATTGAAAATGGCCTTAATTTCACTGAGCTTCAAGAAAAGGTCATCCCCAAATCAATATTTAGTTTCACAATATTTCTAACATTTCTATTAAATCTACTCAATTAATATATTGTGTAGTATTGGTATATAATGATGTCTAGTGCTCTTACTCATCACATTTAGTATCTATGATTACTAGAGAATGGAAATAATAGCTTGTTTAATTTACTGGGAATACATGATCTCACACAAGAAAAGTTATAACACCACTCAGAAAAATAAAGGGACCTGGACGAATAATCTAGTGAGATTTCAGCAGTTACATATAAGAAGACAAAATGCTCCTACAGTAGTTTCTTCACTAGAAGAAAACTGAAAGATGCCTCTTCAACTTCAAATTATTGGAAGGTATCAGTTTCTTGGAGCAGAGATCAAATGAAGAAATGAGAGAATAGAGAAAATGTCTGAAGAAGTGACAAATTTGTGGCAAAAAATCTTAATTCTCCCCATGTGTCAAATCAAGTAATACATACAAAGCTCCAAAAAGTAGTGAAGACCAGCTTTTTGATATTACAAAAGTAAATGGCCAATGGTTATCTACCGAAGACAAAATATTGTATCAACTACAATTGGAAAGCAAAGGAGAGGTTGGTTACTCAACAAGTAAAGTAGCCCGAAAGGAGACAATTCACCCTTCAAAGAGACAGAACTCCCTATAGAATCAAGCTCAAAAAGTGTTGTCAGACTGCAATAAATAAATATAAATAAAAAATAAAAATAGAAGAAAAGGTGTTGCTATACCTCAATTTATCGGCTGTCAGCATCACATTCTGCAGAGAATACTATTTTTAGTGATGGATCAGGAAGTTGCTGACAATACAAAGCCTCCAAACATTGAATACCCATTTGTATCTAAATTGGTGAACGAGTATGAGGGGCTAAAATCACAATTTGTGAATGGAAAACAAGATATTCTAGATAAAATCGGGGTGGAGAGATGACATGAAGTTCCTGTACCATCTAACACGTCCATTCATATTATTTGAGGAAAAAATACGCTTTCCGTTCATTAGGTTGCAGAAAATTCCAAACACTAATAATGCAAGATGGAATTCAAGAGCTATTCTTGCTCTACTTGCATTTATACTTATGCCTACTATAAGAGTTGCTTTGAAAAAAGTGTGCAGATTTTTTCAATTGACTGGACAGACTATTGGTTTATTAATCAGATGTACAACATGAATGACTTCAAGAACTTGTCAAACATATTAAGGCCTTTTAAAAAGGCACTGCACTCATTGGCAAATCATTGGAAGAAGGAGCCATCTGTATTAAGTATACCAAGAAGTAATCAGTGCGCGAAACATGCAATCAAATTCATGCAAGAATTATATGCTTCCTGTAGAAATAAAGACAAACTGCATCTCCGATTCTTTCTAAGCAATCAACAATAATGTACAATGATTGTACATGTGGTTGAACACTTTTATCTCTTTTGTTGTTTGTATTACAGTATATATCTTGTGTTTCAAAATAACCAGCAAGTAGTGAAATATTAATTTTTATTTCGGGGTGACCTTTTTTAAAGGAATACTGAAATGACTAGTCGATCTTCGTACAGATGTAAAAGTTCATCAGTTTATGATACAGGAAAGTGAGGTTGTAAAAAAGTTATAACACTATTTCACACACTTTTTTTTATCAGATATGGGATTCTCTTTTATGAAAAGAAATACTGTTAATATCTTGATACACGGGGACGGTGTTGTAATTTGGAGACGTAACTATTTGAGAAACATTCGTTATTACTGTAAGTACTGTTATTTGAATTTAAATATTTGATTTGAATATATATATATATATATATATATATATATATATATATATATATATAAATGAATGTTTGTATGACTGTTTGTCCTTTATGCGCTGCCATACCGTTCATCTGATTGTGATGGGGCTGTTTGCAAAAAGTTGAGGAGTTTCCCTGAAAGATTTTAGGCTATAAGAGAGATGCAATACTCAACCCCTTCAGGTCACCTGATATATCCATTCGATATTCCTTAGAAATGGAAATTACTGTTGACCATTTTTGTACACCAGTAAAAGAGATACTTTCGTTTTGTAAGTGGTTCCACTTGTTAGATAAATTTGCATTTTAAGACAAATTTTACCTATAGTCCCCTAGTAAAGCTGCGAAGAATAGTATGAAAATGCTATGATTGCAGTGAAAGACCTGCCCTCGAGCAGAATTATATGGATGGATATATATAGTATACTTCATATACTCGTATATAAAGTTATTTTCTTATGAGGATAGGAAACTGTAAACAATGAGTAAAGAAAGTGAATCAATCCGAATTTCCAATTCTTATGAGGCCTTTATTATTATTATTATTATTATTATTATTATTATTATTATTATTATTATTTATTACTTCTGTTCTCGCGCTATGGTTCAAAGCCTGTATTTAAATAAATAACTTTCTGGATACAATATTGCAACGAAGCGAAGTAGGAGCCAGAGGCTTTATTATTAAACCAGTAATAGACCGGGGAGTATCCACAATTCAATTAACACATTATTTATTTTGTTATTTAAATCATATGGGATAGTTTTTATTACTTTATCTGCATGAACGAGTATATAAAGCGACTAGTTCAAATCGGTTCATCAATCAATGATGCCTTAATCAAATTTAAATACATCTTTATCTGCTACCAAAACCGTTCCATACAGACTCCTGATTTAGGCTTTTATCTATAAATACAAAACACAACTAAAGTGTCCATTCATTCGTAATATGAGAGAAATACGCCCTGTAAAATAAATAACCCGCTCCCCCCAAGGTATCTCTCCTTTGCTGTAGTGGGGGGGGGGTGCTTAAACGTTTAAATGATACCGAGAGCTATGTCGGCGGTAGCGTAGCTACTGTCAGGGTCTCCCGTGCCCAACAGGTCACAGGTCACAGGTGATGATCCAGAAAAAAAGGAGATTCTCTGGTCCTCAAGGTTTAGGGGTTGGGTATAAGACTGATAATCTCACACCATAAAAAATATGTTTTCCAAACCTGATAGTAAGCCTCGGGGAGGAGCTTAATACAGGAGGCCAGAGTCCGACATCGGGCTGTAGCGCCATATAAGAAGAAAAAGAAAATAAATGACTGTACTGAAGGACGATTTACCGTAAATTGCAACCCTAGAACTACACAGTGTTTAAATGAGTTAAAACAAAATCATGTATGTGATTATGGATTAATATTGTTGAAAAAAACAATTTGAGATAAGGAACGCGGGTATCAGACGAAAAAATCTGAATTACCAGATATTAAGCTTGTTTATAGCGGTATTACATTTCTGAACTTTATAATTCAATATAAAAATTAAATATGTGCATGGAATGATATGGAACATTTACAGAACTTCATTGGGAGTTGGATGAAGTACAAACATTAATAAATATAATTAATAATATAATTAATTAATATAATAATGCCTAAAGAAGTAGAACGGGAGTAGAACAAGAGGAAGACCAGCCAACAGATGGATAGACAGTGGATGCACATCCAATACGTCTACCTCCGAAGATTGATTTTGGAAATAAACGGGATGAAAATCCTACAAATTATGAATAAGAAGAATATGTTTTCAAACATTATTTTTAAAGAATAGGTGAAAATATCGAGAAATATTGAGTAATTTTTAAGATTTAAAAAAATCTAAATTTCGGAAGTGCGACTAATTAGTAATTAGTAGTAGGGCTTCTTCAAATTTAAATTGCGTTTCTGCAAACCTCTCCAAATCCAGATAAATTTCTTCGGTTTAACATATTTGTGTTTACATATCTATGATGAAATATCTCATATGAAGAAGAATAGGATGTAAATGCAAAAATATAAAAAAATTAAAGGATTTTAGGGTTAATAAATTCTATCTTCAAGCCACAGTTAATTCAAAAATCGTCCAAGACTAAAAGTGTATAAAACACTGGCTCTTCCAACTCTTTTGTATGATAGCGAAGTATGGACATTGAAACAGAAGGATATACAAAGGCTTAGATCTGCCGAAATGAGGTACCTTCGAAGGACTGCAGGATACACACTACTAGATCACAAAAAAAAAGAAGACATCTTAGAAGAATTACACGTGAAACCTTTTGAAAACAAAATGTCTGATTATAAGTCAAGATGGATTCAACATGTTCATCGAATGGAAGATCACAGGATATCTAAATAAATGTTAAGCTATCAAAACTGCAGGAAAAAGAAGACCAGGACATCTACTCAAAAGACTTTTGGGTGATATTTCTCTTGAGGCCGAAATAGCTCAACAAATGGCCTAAATTCGTGAATGTGCTATGATGATGATGATGATGATGACGCTCTATGTATTCTTTATTCAAATTAAAGTGCAACTTCGTTGACTTTAAACAAACATTATAAAAAAATCAAATTTAAAATAAACATATATATTACAGTATGGATGCGTGAGAAACATAACATAAACGAATATAGAATAACAGATTTCCACCATTTATGTTATCAGATACAAATATCACGTGATCAGAGGTAAACATTACGCATATATGTAAATTTGCTTTATCCTTTTGGTATCGACATTATACCATCATTAATGTACGTTGATTGATTGACTGACTGATTTATTGTACGAAACAAACTTCAGAATTTCAGAACATGTTATTTTAACTCTCATACGCAGAATGGTTCATTTAACTAAAATAACTGCTGGTCAATTTATATTGAAAAATTGTAGCAATGTAATGCTCAGGACACCTGGATATATCCATTCAACATTCCTTAGAAATTGAAATTACTGTTGACATTTTTGTACACAGTACAGGAGATACTTTGGTTTTGTTAGTGGTTCCACTTGTTAGATAAATTTGCATTTTAAGACAAATTTAGAAAGTTAGCTCTAGTCCGTCATTCGATAATAATTTAAAAAATCACATTGTATAGATGAGAGAGACGTGTATCGTGTTTATAATGCTCATTGCATACAATTTTATGAAATAATAAATTATAGTTTTAAAAAACTAAAACAACACGCTTTATTAGAAACCGAACTAAAAAATGAAAAATAATTTTCATTTCCAACACGCTTGGGATAAAATTAAAGTGGCCAACAAAAAAATCATCTTCAACACATCTAGAATAAAACTATAGTTATCTACAAAAGAAATAGTTTTACAGTCAAAAGCGTGGGATGCTCTTTATCAATTAATATATTTGATAATAAACAGATATTGGTAAAAGTAAAGTCTCTAAGAACAAAATGTAAAAATCATAAAAAGCACCCCACGCTTTTGATGGTAAAATCATTTTTTTGTAGATAACTCTAATTTTATTCTAGATGTGTTGGAGATGATTATTTTTGTTTACCACTTTAATTTTATGCCAAGCGTGTTGGAAATTAAAATTATGTTTCATTTTTAGTTCGTTTTTCTAATAAAGCGTGTTGTTTTAGTTTTTTAAACTATTTTTTTTATATTTTTTAGTTTGGTTTTCTAATAAAGCGTGTTGTTTGTTTTTTTAAACTATTATTTTTTATTTTTTTGTTTAATTGATTGTCAGAAACCGGAAACCTATGTAAATTTAATTTCTTACGATGTTTTAGGCAGGGATATATATTTTTTAAATTATTATTATCTAACATTATTATAATATTTTTGAATATTTTAATATAGATAAATAGTAACAGTTAATCGTATCCTTCTCATATTTTTTTGGATAAATTACAATATGGTAAGTTTACAAAATTGTCATTAATATTTTACAGAATAAGATAAACATGTAAATATATTTAAATTCGATATTATTGTAGTATGAGCTAAAAGTAATACTCTTCTAAAAAATCCTCCGGGCCGGATTTAAACCAGCGACCTATGGATTACTGAAATTATATATCACTACAGTCCACCGCTCTACCAACTGAGCTACCAGAGGATATAAAATTAATTTCTTACAATGATGGACTAAAAAAGTCGATAAGTCCCCAACCTATTATATCGGTCTTTATTTTTTTGATGTCCTGATGATCCTGGACAGGAATTTAGAAAAAATGAAATTATTGTATTGTCATTCGTCCTTTACAAGTATACAAAATTTCAAGTCGATCCAATGTTTTTAAGTGGGTGAAAATCGTGTTGAAATATTCCGTTACATAGATAGACAGATACAGGTCAAGCTAATATAAAGCGTGAAAAAAACTGATACTTTAGCGAATACACTGGAGTCCCCAAGTTGGATCCTCATAGTGCACAATGTATGATTGGTAATTTCATTCCTACTCTATACTTACTGTACTCCCAGTAGAGGCAAAACAGTATAGCATGTGGATCTATACAGCTCACTGTTTGTCCGACATGCAGATCGAATGGAAATGTTTTAAATATTCTAAATGCTTTAATTAACAATAAAGCTGAACGGTTTTGCCAACATTTTTAAGCAATTCAGATCACTTCCAACTCTTTTGTATGGTAGCGAAGTATGGACGTTGAAACAGAAGGTATACAGAGACTTAGATCTGCTGAAATGAGATACCTTCGGAGGACTGCAGGATACACACTACTAGATCACAAAAAAAAATGAGACATCTTAGAAGAATTACACATGGAACCTTTAGAAAACAAAATTTCTGATTATAAGTCAAGATGGATGCAACATGTTCATCGAATGGAAGATCACAGAATACCCACACAAAAATGTTAAGATATCAACCTGCAGGAAGAAGAAGACCAGGACGTCCACTCAAAAGACTTTTGGATGGTGTTTCTCTTGAGACCGAAACAGATCAACAAATGGCCTAAATTCGTGAATGTACTATGATGATGATGATGAATTCAGATCATTAACTGGGCTAAACTAGCTACTTCGTACATCGAATTAAACACATGTATTTTTTGTGTAGTTTATATTGTTATTTTTATTTTCCTTTGTCATATTAAAATTTCTGTCTGATTTATATTGAGAAAACGAATATAAAAATTGCAATCCCGTGTTTTATACGTAATATCTTAGACCTCAATCAATTTACGAAAGTTGCCACTAATCTTTAGAACATCTAAAGGAAAATAGTAATAGTATATTACGATGCGAGGTTGGGAAGTGGTTTTTACAGAATCGAGGAAAAATGTTTAAAAACCGAGGAATAGTGAGGTTTTTAATTTTCGAGATTCTGTAAAACACTTCACAAACGTGCGTTGTACAATATCTTTGCGCGATGGTGTTTTCAAAATAATAAATAATAACATATTTGTTGGAAATATTTGCATTCATTATAAACAATTTAGTAACGTTAACAGTGTGGACAATATTTATTAGTTAAAACAATAGGAGGCCTTGAGAACAACTATTGATAACATGGCCGCAAGTACGTATTTATTGTTTTATATTGTTTCAAATAAAGTTCAGTTCATTTAATATGCAGTGATTTGTTTCGTATAATGTATATTAACACTACCATTTGATATTTTCTGTATATACATTGTATGTAGTATACATAGAGGGCAGTGGTTTTGCTTCCCGCACATGGGTATAAATGTAATGTTACAGTATAGTTATTTGGGTTGGGAACCCCGAAATGTGGGAAGTTGAACTTTTAATAATGGTCGCCATTGCTGGTAAGTACAAAACGCACTACCGCGCAAAAACGTTATTTACTAGGGTTACAGCACTGACGTTTGATATCGCACTTATTACCAGGCAGCGCATTTTGGTTACCGAACGTAGAGAGGATCGAGTAGTTACTTCTTGCTCATTTATTACGGCACGTGAATGTATAAGCAGTTTAAAACTGCAAATATATACGCACAGACGAGCCAAAATCTTATTAAATACAGATGCTCATTGTCAACGTAGTTTATGTAAAACACCAAGTTATTTATCATAAGTAATGCCATGAGTGATTTCCAATTTACCTAGTTAATTCGGAAATCAAGAGTGGCATTTGTTAGGCCTATTTAATGAATAAAATTAAGCTGTTTACTCACAAATCATTATTTAAATATAGTTATTTTAAAATATTTACATATTTAATATAAACGGCGATGTTTGAAAACAAATGAGAAACGATTGGTACGCTTCATTTGCTTCTTTTGTTCATCACTACAACCAGGTCATATTATTTATTGCCAAAGGAACACAATATTGTAAGAATGCACTCTAATGGAGAAAAAATGAAACACATCAAACTGTATATTAATTCATTTCTGATGTCCTATGAAGTAAATATGACAATTATATTTTTCTGGAATGTTATTACCTGGGAAAAAATACATTTAAGAAAGTGCAAACAGTGGTTTCTTTTTTTTTTGATGGTATAATCAATTGCTACAAATGTTTTTATATTAACTCCCGCATGCACTATGTGTTGACATTCATACACTATATATACAATCTGCTAGCCATATTTCCTAGGTCAGTCAGTCACTGCAAAATAATGCTTTGACCTATTCAGAATGTTAAAAAGGATGGTATAATCAATTGCTACAAATGCTTTTATATTAACTCCTGCATGCGGTATGTTGTTGACATTCATGCACTATATACAATCTGGTAGCGGTAATTTTTTTGGTCATTCAGTCACAGCAAAATAATGCTATGACCTATTTAGAATGTTAAAAAGGAGGTGCTTTCTTTATTATGATAAACTTTAGTTGGTAAATTCTAGGCGAAACACGACTGTGATTGGTTATAAATAAAAAATCATTGTAACGTGATTGGTCATTGACTCCCATTTGGGCCATGAGTTAAATAGTCATTATTATGTACCGAACTATACCTTTGGTAGCGACCTGACGTAAAATTCAGGAACACAGTTTGAACGCTCAAACCTTCATGCTATAGCAATCGATACATTTCCTAACTTGTTTTGGAACGAAAATGCGCTGCTTACTCATTACTAGAGATCCGCGAAAGTGGTTTTATTTTTAGGGAAAATTCGTTTTAAAATTTCAAGTTATCGATGTTATTGGGAATTTGACGGTGTTGTTCTTAAAAAATGTAAATTTCAGTATTTTTAATCCTAGTTTAGTATATTAAACCCAATAAGAATGATATATCCAGTAGTTTAAGGGATATAAAATTCATAATGTCTGCAAAAATTTAAGGGAAAAACCTTATCTTACACGATAATGTAATTCGTATTTCTTGGAATTCATATTGGCCATAGAACTTAAAATCTATGGAGAGACGATATTTGAGCATGAGAAGAACAGGAAATATTACTTCTATGTTGTGAACTGTGTTGCAACCATTTCCCTTTGCAAGAGTGCATGGAGGAAGCAGAAATGGCAGAATCCAAAAAGAGTGTTTAAAAATGCATTATGAAAATTTCGCGAATGGAACAAAAAATATCCGGAATTCGTTAAAAATTTTAAATTTCGGTGTTTATTTTGCGTTTATCGTAGGATTTCGCGTTATATCAGGGTTCATATTTTTTTTTTGAGATTATGGAAGTGAGTAGAGTTAAGAAATGGTACAAGAAAATGACAAAATTATAGCATTGTTCGCGTTATCGCGACTCGCGAAATTTCACGGATCTCTAACTCTATTACTAATCCAGAAGGATTGACATTTGAACCATGGTCCTATTACTATAATATGTTATTTATTGTCAGAGTCGCAGAAAATGTTCAAATTATGAGGTTGAAATCTGTGAACAACATAAGTCGTTCTATATAAGAGCGGATTGATTCCTAAGATTTACTCATTAAATGGATGAACATATATATGTTACGATACTTGTAGATACATCCTGGGATATCCTGGTAAATTAATTTCTTCATAGTACTAGATGTCCCAACTCCTTTCAAAAAACGTTAAACTGAAAATATATAAAACTATTATTCTACCAGTTATATTATATGAGTGCGAAACATGGACTCTTACTTTAAGGGAGGAAAGGAGATTACAAGTATTTGAGAATAAAGTACTTAGGAACATTTTTGGACCAAAGAGAGATGAACAGACAGGTGAATGGAGAAGACTACATAACAATGAACTACATGGTCTTTATAGGAAGCCAGATATAATAAGAACAGTTAAGTCTCGTAGACTGCGATGGGCAGGACATGTTGCACGTATGGGGAATGAAAGACTTGCATGGAAGATTCTTGTAGGAAAGCCAGAGGGAAAACGCCCAGTTGGTAGACCAAGAATGAGGTGGGAGAATAACATTAACTATGATTTGAGAGAAGTAGATTATACAGGGAATGATTGGAAAGCATTAGCTCAGGATAGGGATGTATGGAGAGCTTACGTCCGCGCGGTCATGAACCTACGGGTTTGATAGTGCCAGTGAGTAAGTAAGTAAGGAATAATAGTGGTAGAAAGAAAGAATTCGAGAGGTTGAGTCAAATATATCGATGCAAAATGACAGTCAAAAAACCAAATAATTAATAACACTATCGAACTCGGAAAATCATGTCAGCGCGGACATAAAGTGTCTAAAAACCTATCTTGAGCTAATGTTTTTCAATCATGTCCTATACAAATCACCAATATTATTGTCTCACCTCATTGTTGGCCTAACTTAAGGACGATTGATCTCTGGTTTTCCTACAAAAAGTTTGCCATGCCCTCTTTCATTCTCCATTCGTGTCACATGTCCTGCCTACCGTTCTCTAACTCTAACTCACTGGCACTGTCGAACCCGTAGATTCATGCCGCGTGACCCCTCCTGAACAGTTATTTGGTTGGTTTTACAGCTCACATTATAGAATTCTGCACCATATTTATCTCCTTTTCCGATTTTCCTTACATCCGTGCCATCCTATTTACTTGGCCCCCAAACGCATCGTACCCTTTCGTAGTACGAATCAAAGAAGTTCCATGTTATGTAAAAATCCAAATATTCAAGTAAACAATGTCACATTGCGTAAATATAGGCCTATTTTTATTTAAATTATCTGCTGCTCCAAATGAAAATTTCTATCACCTCAAGTTTTGGAAGAAGTACCTATAGTTCAGAAAACACTTTGCTTAAGCAAACATCTATAGCACACTTGCCATGCCATGTGTCACATAACCGAACACTAGAACAAAGTATGTCTTCTGAACTTCTCTGTCACCTTCCATCTAAAATAGGCAATATCAATTAATATTGAGATATGCTTATTGTTCCAATGAACTGCCTGGATCTCATTTTCTTCTTTGTGTGTATAATTTTCTGAGGAATCAACGAGTACGTCTGCTCCATTTACTGCAACCTATTCCCAAAAATATTTAAATGCTTCCGCTGACTGCCTTTCAGTTCAAATTGACGCAGAAGAAGGGCCAGTATTTATTTCATGGTACAGCTGAGCCGAAGAGTCTACCAGATTTCCTAAACCATATTTATGTTAATCGTCAGCGTAGTGCAGCAAGCAACTAATTGCGCCTTGCGTATTAGCAATATAAATGAGAGGACAAAAAGTCAGTCACGGGACACTAGCGGTAAAAACAATTTCTTTACAAGAAAGTGTCATCAATACTTTTTTATTAGTTGTGTACCGATAACGTGGAATCCAACAGTAAATATTAATCCATCAATTATTATGTTGTGTACAGTAATTTTTATACGTTTTCCGTGACTGACTGACCATAACTAACAGTTAACGTTTATAGGACACATTTAAGATATATAGGACATTCGAAAGCAAATAATATTATTCCATTTACGACTAAGGGGTACCAAAGTATGGTTTAACAAAAGAGTTTGTGAAATAAAACGAATTAATTCAACCAAATCATTAAACAACGAATTGTTAAAATTTTGCGCGTTTTTACAGGTTTGGAATATGACAAGTTCTACACTAATATTAGATTAAAATAATACACTTATGGAATATCTAATAGAATCTGGAAATTTGATATTTAAAGATATATATTACGTCAACAAAATTATTCCTGTGTCAATTTAAAAATTTTCACCTCGCTATGACATTTTCATGGAATCGCTCTATAAAGTATTTCTACGCGTGGCTATATATTTAAATTAATATTTACTTGCAGTTCCAGTTTTCTAGTGCTAATAGAATGTGTGTGCTAGTTTTAGTATTTCCTCGCTATTATCTAAAAATACTACATCAATAGCATAAACCAACAGGATATTAATACAATTGAGTTGTACGCCTTCTTTGACCTTTAAGTATATGCTATGATTATATGCTCAAAAAACAAAATTAAATAGCAGAGGAGATAGTTCATCGCCTTGTATCAACCCATTGTAAATTTCAAAAGTACCTGAAAACGGTTTGCCTACCAGAACCCCACTCTTTATGGAATTTATACACATTGGGATAAGTCAAATACCTTTTTAGGAATTCATAATTTTAGCAGAATACTCTATAACCTCTGCCTCGTAATTGGATAGTATTCCTTTTTGAAGTTTATATAAGCCTACAATTGATATACAACGCCTTCATATCATCATTTCTTTTTTAAAAGATTGTTATACTAAAATCTGATCTGTTGTAGATGTATTTCTTCTAAATCCACATTGATGATTAACTCGTCAAAATAAGAAATAAGTCTGGGTACTAACATATTTTTT
Organism: Diploptera punctata; assembly: GCA_030220185.1. NCBI lineage: Eukaryota > Metazoa > Arthropoda > Insecta > Blattodea > Blaberidae > Diploptera > Diploptera punctata. The sequence continues at coordinate 11,476 of JASPKZ010004839.1, read as the reverse complement.
AAAATATTGTAAAATGTTGAAAGTAATATTCCTATAGTTGTTATTGTCATTTACATCTATTTTTATAGACAGGTAAGCTCAACAGCAGGATCACTCCGAGGAGAAACACGAACATCTAAGAAAATACATACAATTGACTTGTAAATTCATACTAAAAGACGAATATGTTTGTGATGGCCAAATGGTCTATTTGGGCCGTAACGCTTCCTTAAATCTGTCTTACAGCTGATGACAGAAATTTATATTAAAATGATAAAATCTCAAAGAAAACTCACCCAGGAAACTTGTCTCGATCGGAGATGAACCTAGGCCCGCTGCGAATGAGACAACGACGTTACTACTAGATTTACGTGACGGGAAATTAAAACTCTCGGTATAAAAAAATTCGGAATTCCTAAAAAGTTAATTAGACTTATACGAATGTGTCTAAATGACACAAAGAATCGGGTGCGTGTAGGCAAACAGTTTTCGGATACTTTTGAAATCCACAATATGTTGAAGCAAGGAGATGCATTATCTCCTCTACTTTTTAATTTAGTACTAACTTACAACATGCCATCTAATCTTTAGAGGATGAAGAAGGAGTACAACTCAATGGTATTAGTAGGCTGTTAGTTTATGCTGATGATGTAGTGATATTGGGTGATAGCGAAGAGATACTAAAGGCCAACACGCACATACTATTGAGTAACACTAAGAAATTGGGACTGGAAGTAAATATTAATAAAACTAAGTATATGGTCACATATAGAAATACATTATATAATGGAAATGGAAAGCTAATGATAAATGAGGGAAATTTTGAGAGGAAGTGGCTGAATTCAAATACCTAGGAACAATAATCACAAATAGGAATGAGATGCACAATGAAATTAAACATAGGCTCGATTCTGAAAAAATGCGCTATTATGCATTACGCGGACTCTTGACGCTCCAACTCCTTTCAAAAAACGTTAAACTGATTTTTTCCCCCCTAATGCCACCAGGTTGTCTTTTATGACATTTTTGGCTTTCTCCCCTCGCATTGGCAGAATTGTAAACCATTTCTTATGTTGGGGCACCTGGAAGGTGGAGTTACGTTACCCCGATTGTATGATGGATGATAAATGATAATGAAGCGCCAGGAGAGTTCTGAACCTAAACTTAACCTAAATTCCAGACCATGGACAACCACAGGAATAATTCCCTTTAAGGAATAATTCCCTTTAAGGAAAAAATCCTATGGTTTGACCGGGAATCGAACCGGGACCTCATGAACTGTAGTCAGGAACGCTGACCACTAGCCCATGAGACTGGTCAAACTGAAAATATATAAAAATATTATTCTACCAGTTATATTATATGGAGGCGAAACATGGACTTTTACTTTAAGGGAATAAAGGAGATTACGATTATTTGAGAATAAAGTTCTTAGGACAATTTTTGGACCAAAGACAGATGAACAGATAGGTGAATGGAGTAGACTACATTTTCTTTATATGAAGCCAGATATAATAAGAACAGTTAAGTCTCGTAGACTGCGATGGGTGAGACATGTGGCACGAATTGGGAATGAAAGACGTGCATGGAAGCTTTTTGTAGGAAAACCAGATGGAAAATACCCAGCTGGTAGACCAAGAATGATGTGGGAGAATAACTAACTCCGATTTGAGGGAAGCAGATTATACACGAATGATTGGAAAACATTAGCTCAAGATATGGATGTATTGAGTGCTTATGTCCGCGCGGCCATGAACCTACGGGTTCGATAGTGCCAGTGAGTTAACTAGTTAGTATAAAATATGAACGAATGATAAGAAGAAATAATGTATTTGTTGAAACGTATTTAATGCTTAATAACACTATTTCATTAATTATTATTTTTGTATTGGATACAATTTACAACTAACCTAAATATAAAAGTATTGAAGCAGTTCTATTTGTATATTTTGTAAATACCGTACAACATAATGTATGAGTTAAATAGAAACTGCACAGCGTGACATGTCTATAAGGCCCTTGGCCTACCACATAGCATAACCACATACTATTTGGGTACTATTTACACTCACTTGTGTAAATACAGAAGGTCTTTTTGAGTTTGTTCTACGAAATAAACCCAATTATTTAAAGTAAACTTTAATTAATTGAACTAAATGGAAATATACGATACAAAGTAATATGTGATTTAAATATCTAATTACAAGTCAGTTTGATACAGTTAGTTACATTAATTAGTAAATTTTAATTACCGAAGTATCCAACGACTGGGATATCAACAATCATTATTTTTTTAATCATTAACAAAATATTTATTTCTGTCGTCTCATGTTCTCTTTTCTTTCTGAGCAGACTAACAACTTGGATAAATATTGTCTCGCTCCCTAGACCGAATTGCTTAGAGCATTGTAAGTTCCATTGCAACAATTTTCCAAGAATATAGCACACTCCACGCCCAGATTTACTTTACGACATGACGAGAATGACAAGCGAGGCGCATGTATGTCCTCATGCTTGCCACTCATTAATTCTGTTACGCTACTTAATTCACGCTTATTTTATTCCGTCTCCACCCAAAACATAATTATAATAATATTTATAATAATAATAATAATAATGATTACTATTATTATATAGTTATATTTAAAATTATTATTATTATTATTATCATCATGATTATGATTATGATGGTCCGCCGCTGTGGTCTCGAGGTAGCGTGCTGCCTTGCCACGCAGCGGGCCCGGGTTCGATCCCGGTCGGGACAGTTTTTTTTGGGTGAGGTTTTTATCGGGGTTTTTCCTCACCTGTAAGACAAATGTCAGGAAAACTTTAGGTCCAAACGGTCACCGAAATCATATGGCCATCATCATCATCATCATCATCCTTATCATTAGCATCATCACCATCATCATCCTTCACCGGTGTGGAAAGCAACGGGAAGCTACCACACCTACAATTCCCTAGTAAAGCTGCAAGCATAGCATTAAAATGCTATTATTGCAGTGAGGGACCTGCTTCGGGCAGAATTACTATGGCTGGATTATTATAATGCTTATTATTATGATTATGATTATAATGATTATTATTATTATTATTATATTATTATTTTATTATTATTATTATTATTATTATTATTATTATTATATCTAAAGGAAAAACACGCACACACCTTTGAGTAACACTAAGAAATTAGGACTGGAAGTAAATATTAATATAACTAAATATATGGTGACACGTAGAAATGCATTAAATAAAGGAAATGGACAGTTAATGACAAATGAGGGAAATTTTGAGGAATTGGTTGAATTCAAATATCTAGGAACAATAATCACAAAGAGGAATGAGATGCACAAAGAAATTAAACATAGGCTCAATTCTGGAAATGCGTGCTATTATGCATCGCAGAGACTCTTGATGTCCGAACTCCTTTCAAAAAACGTTAAACTGAAAATATAACTATTATTCTACCAGTTATATTATATGGGTGCGAAACATGGACTCTTACTTTAAGGGAAGAAAGGAGATTACAAGTATTTGAGAATAAAGTACTTAGGAAAATTTTTGGACCAAAGAGAGATGAACAGAGAGGTGAATGGAGGAGACAACTTAACAATGAACTACATGGTCTTTATAGGAAGTCAGATATAATAAGAACAGTTAAGTCTCGTAGACTGCGATAGTCAGGACATGTTGCACGTATGGGAAATGAAAGACTTGCATGGAAGCTTCTTGTAGGAAAGCTAGAGGGAAAACGCCCAGTTGGTAGACCAAGAATGAGGTGGGAGAATAACATTAACTATGATTTGAGGGAAGTGGATTATGCATGAATGATTGGAAAGCATTAGCTCAGGATAGGGATGTATGGAGAGCTTATGTCCGCGCGGCCATGAACCTACGGGTTTGATAGTGCCAGTGAGTAAGTGAAAGTAAGTAGTAATTATAATAATAATAATAATTATTATTATTATTATTGGCGGCTCGGTGGCGCAAGCGCTAAGACGCTTGCCTCTCACCGCTGGGGTCTCGAGATCGAGTCTCGGTCACTCCATATGAGTTACGAAGTGGACGAAAGGAAGCTTGGGCAGGTTTTCCCAGTTTCCCCTGCCACAAAAATTTCATTCCACCACTTCTCCATGCTCATCTCACATTTCGTTTCATATCATTTCAATCATCTGTCCCTGTGACGGTGAGTCAGGGATGGCCGACCGACACCATTATAGTTCACAGACCTCTATAAATATAGGGGTTTCATCTCATCTCATCTCAATCCTCCACCCTATGCTGAATTGGACACGAGTTGGGGATATTTATTTATTTATTATTATCATAGTTATTATTATCATAATTATTATTATCATCATTATTACCCTCCATGGTATCTTTACCTTGTCGTGGTGGAGTGGCTTGCGTGCTTAAATGATCCTGAAAGCTATGCCGGCGGTAGCATTGCTGCCGATAGGATTACCCATGCCGGACTGGTCGAAGGTGATAAGCCAGACGAAATAAGTACCTTGGTCGAAAGAGTGACGATCTTTCACCGTAAAAATACAACCGTCAAGAAATGCGGATATGGGTTCTACTGGGGTAAAATTTTCCGGAGGTCAAATAGTCCCCCATTCGGTTCTCCGGGCGGGGACTACTTCAGGGAACCCATGTCAAAGGCTCAAACACAGGGACATGTCCATAAGAACATGGAATGTTAGGACTTTATACAATAGCGGGGCACTAGCGATATTAACGCGGGAATTAGATAAATCGCCCTTGGATATAGTCGCTTTACAGGAAGTTAGGTGGCCAGGAGAAGGTAGTCAGGAATCAGGAAGCTTTGCATTATACTATGGGGGTGCAGAAATACCTGAATTTGGAACGGGTTTTTTAGTCAGAAGAAGGATCCTATCCGCTATCCGAGATATTAAGTTTGTTAGCGATAGGATATCATACATAATTCTAAAGGGTAAACGACATGATTTTATAATTGTAAATGTACATGCCCCCACAGAAGATAAAGATGACAAGATCAAGGATGAGTTCTATGAAGAATTTGAATGCATATCTGATAGCCTTTCACGATATCATATGAATATTGTCTTAGGAGATTTTAATGCAAAAGTGAGGCGGGAAGATATATTCAAACCAACAATAGGCAAATTCAGTCTTCATGAAGAACGACAACGGGGTTAGATTAGTCACATTTGCCACATCAAAGAATCTCATTGTTAAGAGCACAACATTTCAGCATAAGGATATTCATAAATACACCTGGACGTCCCCAGATGGAGAAACTCGGAAACAGATAGATCATGTATTAGTGGATAAACGCTGGCACAGTAGCATCATTGATGTTAGATCAGTTAGAGGGACAGACTGCAATTCGGATCATTATCTGGTCTGAGTGAAAATCAGACAAAGGCTATCGCTTATGAGAGGAACAAACGCTAAAGATGATTCTGTAAAATTTGAATTAAAAAACTTGAAAAATGATTAAATGCGGCAAGAATACCAAATCAAAATTGCTAATAGATTTGAAGCACTGGAATCTTCATATGACAATGTGGCAAGCGAAGAAGAAACTGATATAAATAAAGAATGGGAGGGTATAAGAGATACTATTAAATTGTCAGCATCAGAAAGCATTGGTTGTTTAAAAAAGAGGCAAAACAAGAAATGGTTTGATGAGGAATGTGCCGACATTGTAAAGAAAAGAAAGCAAAAATTAAATGGTTACACGAGCCAAATGAGGTAAATTTAGAGCAATTGGGTAGTGTTAGACGGGAAACCACCAAGTTAATAAAGAGTAAAAAGAGGGAATTTTTGAGAGAGAAGATTAATGATCTTGAAATGAATGCAAAAAATAGGAACATTAGAGAATTATATCAGGGAATTAGTATAGAGAAGAAAGGGTTTCAGGGTAGAACAAACATAATTCGGAATGAAAATGGGGATATGATTGCAGATTCTAGGAGTATATTAAATAGATGGAAAAGTTACTTTAATCAGCTATTAAATGTACATACAGAACAGGACATTGAGAAGGATAAGTTACAGACAGCAGAAATGTTAGTCGCAGAACCAAGTTCATTAGAGGTTGAAATGGCGATTGAAAAATTGAAGATGTATAAAGCATCAGGTTCAGATGAGATCCCAGCAGAACTGACAAAATCAGGGGGAGAAAAATTGATGGACAAGATACGTTGGTTGCTTAGTATGATTTGGGAAAAAGAAGGTCTTCCAGATGAATGGTAGGAATCAATTATCGTACCAATTTATAAGAAAGGAGATAAAACTGATTGCAACAAATACAGGGGCATCTCATTACTTTCAACTTCGTACAAAATTCTTACAAATATATTAGTAAGCAGACTTACTCCCTACATTGATGGCATTCTAGGAGATCATCAATGTGCATTTAGAAGAAACAGGTCTACAACAGATCAGATTTTTTAGTATAAGACAGATTTTAGAAAAGAAATGGGAATATAATGGTACTGTACATCAACTATATGTAGACTTTAAAAAAGCATATGATTCAATTAAGAGGGAAAAGTTATATAGTATCCTGCTGGAGTTCGGAATTCCTAAAAAGTTAGTTAGACTTATACGAATGTGTCTAAATGGCTGAAAGAGTAGGGTGCGTGTAGGCAAACAGTTTTCGGACACTTTTGAAATCCAGAATGGGTTGAAGCAAGGAGATGCACTATCTCCTCTACTATTTAATTTTGTACTAGAGCATGCCATTAAATCTTTAGAGAATGAGGAAGGCTTACAACTGAATGGTATTAATAAGCTGTTAGTTTATGTTGATGATGCAATACTACTGGCGGATAGCGAGGAGATACTAAAGGCCAACACGCACACACTATTGAGTAACACTAAGAAATTGGGACTGGAAGTAAATATCAGTAAAACTAAATATATGGTCACACGTAGAAATTCAGTATATAATGGAAATGGACAGCTAATGACAAATGAGGGAAATTTTGAGGAAGCGGCTGAATACAAATACCTAGGAACAATAATCACAAATAGGAATGAGATGCACAAAGAAATTAAACATAGGCTCAATTCTGGAAATGCATGCTATTATGCATTGCAGAGACTTTTGATGTCCCAACTCCTTTAGAAAAACGTTAAGCTGAAAATATATAAAACTATTATTCTACCAGTAATATTATATGGGTGCGAAACATGGACACTTACTTTAAGGGAGGAAAGGAGATTATTAGTATTTGAGAATAAAGTTCTTGGGAAAATTTTTGGACCAAAGAGAGATGAACAGACAGGTGAATGGAGTAGACTACATAACAATGAACTACATGGTCTTTATAGGAAGTCAGATCTAATAAGAACAGTTAAGTCTCGTAGACTGCGATGGGCAGGACATGTTGCACGTATGGAGAATGAAAGACGTGCATGGAAGCTTCTTATAGGAAAGCCAGAGGGAAAACGCCCAATTGGTAGACCAAGAATGAGGTGGGAGAACAACATTAACTATGATTTGAGGGAAGTAGATTATACAGGGAATGATTGGAAAGCATTAGTTCAGGTTAGGGATGTATGGAGAGCTTATGTCCGTGCGGCCATGAACCTACGGGTTCGATAGTGCCAGTGAGTAAGTAAGTATCATCATTATTATCATCATTATCATTATTATCATCATTATCATCATTATTATCATTATTATCATTATTATCATTATTATTATTATTATTTTTATTATTATTATTATTATTATCTACTAGAATTCCCGGCCACGCATTGCTGTGGCTAAGGAATACGTTAAAAATTTAAATTAAGTTGTTGTCTTTCAGCCAGATTACTTAAAACTAATACTTACACACGAAATTAATAATATTGAAAATAAACTAAACCCTGAACACACTTAAATTATGAAATAATCAATATTTGTAATTCAATTGAAATTCGCGATTGCGACAAAAAGCACAGTCATCTGGATCTCTCTTTGTTAAATAATAAACCAATTACCTTACCAAATTACCTTACACCGCCATCTGTTAGAATCGTATGGAACTCACATATACCTTACGCCGCCATCTGTTAGAATCGTATGGAACTCACAGATAATTATAACTCTTTGTTAAATAATAAACAAATAATTTGCAATAAAAAAATAATGCGACTATAAATTTAGTTATAAACTACCCTACGTCTCAAGTTGAATCAAAATGCACATAGTGTACAACATTTTATTAAAATCGGTTCAGTAGTTTAGGATTTCATCGCGGACAAACAACGTGACAGGAAATTTTTATATATTAAGATATACCCCGTATATTCCCGTGTGAGGATTAGGGTGCCACTTAGAGGGAGTGTTTTTACCTATTTAATTTAGTTACACTTATTTACTCATAGATGTCAACGAGTGATATGGGGTCGGCATATCGTTTCAGTTAGACACGTAGTGGGTAACTAAGGTATTACTTGGATGGGTAATGTTCGGTAAATATTGCACAGATGTTTATTTATTGAGGCTTCAGACTCGCGACCCGTAGCTTGAAATCCCTCCCGGAGGGCTTGTGTCTTAGATTTTTTCCATCCTAAAAATCCATCGACCCCGCCCGGGTATGAACCCGGGTTCCTTTTTGATTATGCCTCATTTCGTGACTTATTCTTAACTGACATAAATATCAGATTCGATCAAAGACTGAAACGATTTCATGATGCATGTGCATGTTATACATGCAACCTCCGTAAATCAGACCACATAACTCCAGTATTTCAAATGTTGTCTTGGCACCGAATGGAAGACAGGTGGAAGACACATTACCACTGCTTCTTATAGAACACTTTGTCTACCTCATTACCCTTTTATATTTCTACTCGCTTCCGTTCGCTATCCTCCCACCATAACTTAACACGCGATCGAGTGAAAATTTAACTCTGTTCCTCTACATCGAACATCTTACTATTCCTCATCCTTTCTTCCTTGTTTCAGTAGCCCGACTCTGAAATTCCCTCCCTCGTGTATCAAGGACTGCCTGACTCAAAAATAGTTCAAGAAAAAACTCACTACATATTTCCTTAGACAATGCAAATATAACCGTTTTACATGTATACTTTTTACTTTTATTATTCCTTTATATTTTAAACTTCCTTTACCAAGCTAATTACGTAATCAAATTATATGTTGTTATTATTATTATTATTATTATTATTATTATTATTATAACAATTTTTATTTCTTTCCATTGTCTACTTTATATAGTGTAGCCTGCCTATACCTATTATGTTTCATTAACCATGTAGATAATTCATCATCATCATCATGTACATTCACGAATTTAGGCCATTTGTTGACCTGTTCCGGCCTCAAGAGAAACACCATCCAGAAGTCTTTGAGTGGACTTCCTGGTCTTCTTCTTCCTGCAGGTTGATATCTTAACATTAGTTTGGGTATTCTGAGATCTTCCATTCGATGAACATGATGTACCCATCTTGACTTATAATCAGAAATTTTGTTTTCTAAAGATTCCATGTGTAATTCTTCTAAGATTCCTTCATTTTTTTTGTGATCTAGTAGTGTGTATCCTGCAGTCCTCCGAAGATATCTCATTTCAGCAGATCTAAGTCTCTGTATATCCTTCTGTTTCAACGTCCATACTGTAGATAATTCATAATCGTTATTATATGTATAATTTAACCCTGATGAAGTGGAAGATAAGACCTTATGGTCTTAACCCATCAGGCAAAATAAATAATTTCTTTGTTTTGCTAACCGTAAGGGTTTCAAGTGCTAAACCATGCGCGGCGGTGTTGGTGCTAAATCAAAATGCGATGACGCAGTTTGGTATAGTAGTAGAGGGTTCACTCGGTGGAACTGGGAATCGCAAACCTAACTTCCGACGAGACGAGATTAGAGAAACTCAATTTCTTAAGTCAGCTTATTTAAATGTGTCGGACTGCAGTGTAAACAAAACATGAATAACCGTGAGTTATTGAAATGAAATATAGAATATGCACAAATCTAACAAGTCTTGTATATATATACATCTGTGGCATATATCTAAACGACACTATTGTTAGGCGATTTTGAAAAAAAAAAATTTTTTGCACAATTTATAAACCTGTAAGGAAGGAGGAATTTCGAGAAAAATACATTATCAACAATATTGTTTCAACTACCGTATGTGAATCTCTAGTCTAGACATTATTCGAACTGCGATGGGCAGGACATGTGGCACGAATGAGGGCTGAAAGAGGTGCATGGAAATTTCTTATAGGAAAACCAGAGGGGAAACGCCCAATTGATAAACCAAGAATGAGGTGGGAGAATAACATTATCCATGATTTTGAAGGAAGTAGATTATACGGGGATGACTGGAAATATTAGCTCAGGATAGGGATGTATGGAGAGCTTATGTCCGCGTGGCCATGAACCTATGGACTCGATATAGCTAGTGAGTTAGACATTATTCGAACAATTCAGATCTTCAGATTGAGATTGATGGATCATGTTGAAAAGTGAATCTGAATAATACATCGATAAGAATAATGGAATACATAGAGACGAAAAAAGGGAGACCTAACTTGCTGGATGAATTGCATCATAAATTACACTAGTGATCGCCCAGCGGTCGAAATTCGACCACAATAAACTAAATGTTTAAGTTTATGACAAATACGTAGTATGCATTAATTTTCGACATTTTAAAAATACGAACGATAGGAAATGTGTGGTATAGTTTGGTTAAGACATATTAAAAACAATAAAACGTCACTTGACATTTTGTATACTATTTATACTATATATATTTGCATTTGGTCTATATTATGTGTACGGGAATATATATACGTTCTTCTTTGTCTCTCACTCCGACCGGTCAATGTTCTATGTCGAGGCATAATGCAGTAGGTGCGAATATCTAAATATAAAAAAAATGTAATGAAAATTAGACAGGTTTAATTAAATTTTAATTAATAAAATGTACTTACTTTTTTAAATCACTAATAATAAACTATTAATAATAAATACGTGAGAGCAAGTCAATTCACATTGCTGCTGCACAATTTTCTTTTTACAACAATGCACTTTCACTATGAACGTAAACAGATGAATGGGTAATACACATAAATTCCTTAGAGGCAATTTATTTTATTTTGTTTAATTTAATTTATTTGTAACACACATTATACATACATTTTATTTTTCTGCACTCCTTCTCTATATGAACTTTAATTATGCCAAATATCACACTCCTCCGTGCACGCAAGTGCTTAAAACAGAATTAGTGGGTGGTAGCCAAATACAGAGAGTCCTGAATGAAACAGAGAGCTGACGCGGGTTGTAGTGCTGATTATGATATATCTAATAAATAATAATGATACTTACTTACTCACTGGCACTATCGAACCGTAGGTTCATGGCGCACGGACATAAGCTCTCCATACATCCCTATCCTGAGCTAATGTTTCCAATCATTCCCTGTATAATCTCTCTTCCCTCAAATCATAGTTAATGTTGTTCTTCCACCTCATTCTT
>JASPKZ010004838.1:0-43070 GCA_030220185.1 Diploptera punctata | reverse complement strand
ATCGTAATTATTTTAAGATTCCCCGTGCTGATTACCCGGTGTTGCCCAGGAATCTACTTATCTCGATCTTCTTGGCATAAATGAGCTAAAAGACAAAATTCGTTATTGTGAGTTATCCGTAAAAGAATACCCGCCTTGTGCCGCTATGTTTGCACAGGAATCTACGTACTTGTCTCGATCTTCTTGGTATCAATGAAAGACAAAAATTGTTATTGTGAGTTATCCGTAAGAGATAAACATATACTGTCGCGGACTTTTTTGTAGAGATTTTTGAGATATTCAATTCTGTGTACATTAATTTTGTGTATTTATTGTGGTTTACGCAGCATAAGCCATTTAAGCGTCCAAAAAGCTACTTTTTCACGTTTTCTACTATAAAGGGCGATTTTTAAGGGTGTAGGAGTTGAGTATCAGAACTGTTTTATAGCCTGTGTTGATCCCGGGAATCTGCTGAACATTTTGCAAAAAGCCCCATCACAATCGGATCAACGGTATGGCCGCGCATAAAGTACGAACAAACATTCATTTTTATATATTAGATTTCATTTGAAATAAATAACTGAATTAAATAGTTTCACTCGTAACTTTACCAAGATAGTTCCATTATGGAATTATGATTACTATCACATAATTATTTAATAAAGTTAGGGGGTTGTACTCAATTATGGAACAGCGGCTAGAAGAGATGCCACTGAACCAACTCCTTTCAAACCAAACTTGTTTTGACACATACATAAAAAGACGCAACTATAATATATGACTTGCGGTTTAGAATGTTCTGAAACTGTAATCACAATCTATAAAATTCCAAATGTTACTTGGAATCACATACTTTTGTGACCACATATGGACATGAAGGAACAGCTCATTGCGGGGCCACCTCCGAGACTGCACGAACATTAAAACAACACACACAATTCACTCACATCCACAATAAACATGGTGTATGTGACAGGATACTTATCATCATCATCATCCTGCCAGGTATTAGTCCTAGAAGAAGTTACGGCCTGAGAAAGCGGTTTTCATGCCATCTTTTCATAGGTCGACCAAGTGACCGTTTCCCATTTGGACAGTAGTTCATTATTGCCTTCGGGATCCTTGATCTAGCCATTCTTGAAACATGTTCATTCCAGTTTAGTTGATTATCTGGAGATGTAGTCCAGTATTGGTGACACATTAAGTTCTTGAAGGATTTCTACATTTTTCTTTCGATCTCATTTTGTGTAGCCAGCTGTTCGGCGCATAAATTTCATCTCACAATCTGTTAGTCTGCTTAGGATACTTATAATAGCAAAAAAAAAAAAAACAACAGAAGAAAGAATGCAAAAGTTTTATAAGGAATGGCAGTTCCCATTGTGACATATGAATCAGAGCATTGGGTCATGAATAGATCAGATAGAAGATTACTAGAAACATCAGAGATGAAGTTCCTCAGATACGTTGCAGGATATACTCTAAGAGACCACATTCCTAGTGAAACAATTAGGCAAGAACTCAACATTTTTAATCTAAATGAAAAAATACAAAACTGTAAACAAAAATGGCATGAACATATTTTAAGAATGGACTCTTCTAGGCTAACAAAACAATCACTGTTGTACCAACCTCAAGGCTAATAGAGATGCGAGACGTCCTAGAAGACGTTGGGAAGATGAATTCTGAGAGCGGAACAGGCCGACGGCCTACCATGAGGATGGTGTTGAAATTGTGTTCGGGCACTATTTAGGCCTTAACGTTTCGGAAACTTGTCTTACAAACACCGAAAAGAATTCGCCCAAGAAACTTGCCCCGGCAGGGAATGAACCCAGTTCCGCTGCGAACAAGACGACATTACCTCGATACCACAATCGCGGACAGTATTAAATAGGATTTTAATAATGTTTTACATCCAGGTTCTAATACTAACAAATTCCTGGCTATGCAGATGTGGTCCATGACTGATGTTTCTTCCAGCCGTTTATCCCCGACTGCGGAGAAAATCTTCAGTGGCGTGTATTTTTAGGTACTAGTGCTGGTCCCAGAATGGTGGACGAATTCGATGCTGATTGGATAGTCGTCAGTCTAGTATCTGATTGGTTCAGAACTACTCGTTATTGTTTATATTTATAAGTATATTGTCTAATGTGTGATAGCATGCTGTAGCCATTTTTATTCCTTATTATTTTCTATTGAAATTTCTATTATGTTTGTAAATGTCTGTGGCCTCTTTGTATAGTCTAGGGAAATAATAGGAAGTTGTCAAGGGTCTGGAAGAAACATCAACCCGTGGACCACAGCCGCTTAGCCTGGAATATCTTAAATATTATGATTACCGGCCGTGAAAGCCTGCAGTCAACTATCCAGGTTCTGTTGATAATGAAAAATATAAAGGCTAGTTTACACGATACTTATTGTACGTTTTATAGAACAGGGCAAATCCTATCCGACAAAACGTGGCACGTAAACAGCAAAACGTAGCCTACGTCTTGTCGAGTGGGAATGGAATTCATGGTCAGATTGAAAACTGACGGGAGAAGCATCATTTTGCGTCAAAACATACGTTTTGTATTCCGTTTAAATGACTTTTTTCATGCAGGTGTCTTGTTTCTGTATGTGTGGTGTTACCAACTCCAGCAATCGACTGCAGGCTGAGGTGTCCATTCGCAAATAATTGCGCCAGTCATCAGGTTCGCCTCTCAATTCTGTCTGCAACAGGACATGGGAATACTGACTTCATTTCAGAAGCCATTCCCTTGACCATCTTGTATATTTCCTCTTCATCACTTTTCCTCCCAGTCGTTGAATCCTTACGAGAGAAAGAATAAAAGAAAGCAACTGAGCTTCCTCCATAATCAAATTAGTGATGACTTTCTCACTTTTACTTTACTTAATACGGGCTTTCCACTTTACAGCAGTTTGCCCTTGATTCCTGCTTTCCAGAGATTCCTATCTTCCCATCGACCATCTTCCATACCCCTCTTCATCATGGCATTATATATTCACTCATACCATGCTCTTTTACTTCTCCCCCACTTCCTTCTGCCCGGTACCATCCAATCCAACACTTGTTTAGGCCACTGGTCTTCCGACATCCGTTGTACGTGTCCATACCACTGTAGAGCTCTCTTTGTTATCCTATCGATAACAGTTTCTTGTGCATCCATTTCTTGTCTGATATATGTATTTCGAATATGTTGTAGCCTGGATATTCTCATACTTCTCCGTAATCCATCCATTTCTGTCGCCAAGATTCTTTTCTGCATCCTTTCATTCATTGTCCAGCTTTCTGATCCATATGTAAGTATACTTTCTATTATTGTCTGTATAATCTTTTTTTTTTTCTGGTCAAATTTCTATTCCATAAAATACCATTCAGGGATCTAATCGCCTTCCTTGCACAATTTACTCCCTTAATATATTTTTCACAAGTAACAGATTTATCTATTATAGATCCAAGATATTTAAATTCTTCAACACATTTAATTATAATATTATTTATTTGTAGGTCTTCTGAATTTCCTCCGATTACCATATATTTTTTTTTAATATAATTTATCTTCGGTCCACCTACCTCAAATACATCGACCAACTTTCTTTTTTTAATAAGAAAAAAACTGACAATACACTACAACTCGAGTCTGGATTGGAACTGAGGTAGAAAATGGAGGGAAACGTTTTGTATGCTCGACCTAGCGTGTAAACCGGCCTTAAGCTTTCAAATTTACGAAATTTTTCTTATAGAAGAGAAGTGTTGTGCACTGTTTGTGCAATGTTGGCAAATAGAGAAGGTTGTGTACTAGGTATGGAGAAATGCGTCATGTTGTGCAGTATGCTTTGACCTGCTGAAAGTATTTGTTAGAAAGGTTGCAGGCAATTGTTCGAAGGTAATAATAGTGCAGGGTTAATCGTTTAATAAAATGAATTGTCGTAATGGAGCTTTCACTGTCATTGACCATCAAATGGGCAGTGAGAGTTAATGTTTCTTGGTGGAAAGGTCATTATGTTTTACAAGTTACTGTTTCTTGTTTAATATATGTTTTGCAAGAGCGAGTGATCATATACGTTAGAATGACCTAAATAATGGTATATTATGATGCGAGGTTGGGAAGTGGTTTTTACAGAAGCAGGGAAAATGATTAAAAACCCAGCGATAGCGAGGTTTTAAATTTCTGATATTCTGTAAAACACTTAACAAACGTGCGTTGTACATTATTTTTTTCGCGATGGTGTTTTCTTACTTACTCACTGGCACTATCGAACCCGTAGTTTCATGGCCGCGCGAACATAAGCTCTCCATACATCCCTATCCCGAGCTAATGCTTTCCAATCATTCCCTGTATAATCTACTTCCCTCAAATCATAGTTAATGTTGTTCTCCCACCTCATTCTTG
This sequence comes from Diploptera punctata, assembly GCA_030220185.1. NCBI lineage: Eukaryota > Metazoa > Arthropoda > Insecta > Blattodea > Blaberidae > Diploptera > Diploptera punctata. Next base: position 38,697 of record JASPKZ010004838.1, on the reverse strand, counting down.
GTCTACCAACAGGGCGTTTTCCTTCTGGCTTTCCTACAAGAAGTTTCCATGCACGTCTTTCATTCCCCATACGCGCAACATGTCCTGCCCATCGCAGTCTACGAGACTTAACTGTTCTTATTATATCTGGCTTCCCATAAAGACCATGTAGTTCATCGTTATGTAGTCTTCTCCATTCACCTGTCTGTTCATCTCTCTTTGGTCCAAAAATTCCTTTGGCATGGGTTCCCCTGAAGTAGTCGACGCCCGGAGAACCGAATGGGGGACTATTTGACCTCCGGAAAATTTTACCCCAGTTGAACCCATGTCCGCATTTCTTGACGGTTGTATTTTTACGGTGAAAGATCGTCACTCTTTCGCCCTAGGTACTTTTTTCGTCTGGCTTATCACCTTCGACCAGTCCGGCATGGGTAACCCTATCGGCTGCAATGCTCCGCCGGCTTAGCTCTCAGGATCATTTAAGCACGCAAGCCACTCCACCACGACAAGGTAAAGATACCATGGAGGGGATGGTGTTTTCAGAATAATAAATAATAGTAAAACAATAACATCTTTGTTGGAAATATTTGCGTTCATTATAAACAATTGACTAACGTTAACAGTGTTTATTAGTTGTAACTACAGCATGCCGTGAGACCAATTAGTGATGAAATGATGGCAGGTACGTATTTATTGTTTTATATTGTTTCAAATAGAGTTCACTTTAATTTAAAATGCAGTGATTTGTTTCATATAATGTATATTAACACTACCTTAGGATATTTTTTTATAGGGCCTATACATTGTACGTAGTATACATAGAGGGCAGTGGTTTTACTTCCCACACGTGGTTTATAATATGTAATATTACAGCATAGTTATTTAGGTTGGCAACCCTGAAATGTAGGTAGTTGAACTTTTAAATATGGTCGCATTTGCTGTAAGTACGACAAAACGCACTATCGCGCAAAAAGGTGTGTCTATTATCAAATTCCATATGTCTGTGTGCTAGGTCAGAAAATTGACGGGTTAGTGACGTCATAAGAGTAAGGTGCTGGTAGGAAAAGTTACTTATTTTCTTCCACACATCTTTGTATCAAAATTCTTCATCTTCTTCAATCAGGGATTATTCTTTGATGTCTGTTCCGGCTTCACATATTCTATAACTAACGTTTTCCGTGGTTGTATAGTGGTTGTGTTCCTTGCCTCATCGCGGGTCGCGGGTTCAACCCAGCCGGATTTTTAGGGTGGAAAAACTCAAAAGGAGTCCTCCGGGAGGAATATTAAACCATTGGTTCCGAGTCTGAAGATTTTCAGGCTGGTAAAAGATCCTCAAGTTTGAATGAAAATACTCTGAGCAAAATTTAATCCACCTTCATATATCCCGAATAGTGCCTCAGTTTCCTATTAGATGTCTCTTCGAGGGGATGTACTAACCACATGTCCCTCGCTGATATGTGTAGGCAAATAAGCGTAACTAAATTGGTTTGGTTAAGAAAATTACAACTAGGGAAGCACCTATTTCCCGCAGCTTGACGAACGGGAGTCACTTACTCACTTAATTTCACGAGTTTTGTATCAGACATTCCAGTAGGTTCCAAGATTTAGTAATACTGATTATTTTTTTTATTACATAAAACTTTCCTCATTAGAGGAGTGCCACAAGGACAAAGTGATACAGACAATTAAGTTTCGAAATTGATAAAATACATTCTGTAAATACATTTTTAAAAAAATAAATTGTAATTGAAGTACATTCTATAAAGCGGAAATTTTGTAAAGGTGGTTTCTTAAAATTGAAATTGGTCCTCTAATGGCAGCAATGATAATTTTAGAAATATACACTCTGTCCAAATCTAAGAAATTCCAAAATCTAGCTATGAATCCTGGTATAGTATCTCTTGACCCGGTCATCAATCCTGTGACAGTAATACTATCTAGTTGGTATTTATCTTTGTAATAGTCAACTGTTGGCTCATATATGGCTTTCTTTTCAGAGTAAACTTCCTCAGGTTGGCCATCATGAGTCCTAAAACGGATTATGGGATCTGATATCATACCAGTTTTAGAAGATGTTCTAAATGCAATTATATCTATTCGTCTGTTACTTCCGTTAGTGGCCACACCATGAACTTTAATCATAAACTTTGTATCCAAAATCTCGCAAGACTTCTGCCATCATGTTTCGAATAGTGTGATGCCGAATGTTTCTCAGTTATTCCCCAAACGGACAAGCCCCCAAGGACGTGTGCAAGGGTTTAGTGCTCTCTGCGACAACGTCTACAGAGGGTATCGTCCGTAGACCTGCACGGGAAAGAACATACATTGGCATGCATTTCAATTGCTTCTCTCCATTCGGAACAAGACAATCCCTGGTGATCACGAATCCATTGATTTGCTGGTGTATATTCACTGTAGAGAACAAAGTACATGAGCATATTAATAAGTTTCGTTGAATTCTCCGAAATTACGTGTTTGTCCATCTGGAAGGAAAGATAAATAGTATTTTTTGTTATTACTATAAAATCCGTAATAAATAAATTATAAAAACCCTGACTATATCTAGATATGATAGCTGGCTTTCATCTTTTTTTGATAAGTTTTTACACCCTTAACTTTGCCGAATTAAATAAAACTTTGATGATTATATATTGATAGATAGATAGATAGATCATCTGTTGATTAATGCCTTTGACATCATCCGATTCTTAATAGCCAATTTTGTCGGTCCATCCAATCTCCTGGTTGTAGATGTTTCTCCTTCATGTATAAACATATCCCCTGACTCCAGGAGGTTTTAGGTCTTCCTCTGCCTCGTCTTCCCTCAGGTTTCCATTCCGAAACAGATTTTGGTAGTCGATCCTCTTCCAGTCGCTGGACATGTCCGTACCATCTTAATTGCTGAGTTTAATATAATCTAAAATAGTGTCTTCAGTCTTCATTTTCTTCCTTATAACTGAGTTCCTAATTTTTTCTCTTCTTGAAATTCTTGCTGCCCTTCGTATAAAATCCATTTCCGTTGCCAAAATATACTTATTTGTTTTTGTTGTTAATGGCCAAAGTTCTGCTCCATAAGTAATGATGCTTTTAACAATTGTATGATATATATTTATTTTATTTTGATTACTTATATTTTTATCTCACAATATTCCATTGAGGCAAGCAATTGCAAATTTTCCTTTATTATTTCTGTTTCTTATTTCCTCTTCATAACCCCGATTTTTATTTATTTTAATTCCTTAATATGTGATCTCACTACAAGATTTTATTGTTTCTCCAGACTTCAAAATTAAATTTTGTTGTGGTTCACCAATTGATAAATATTTTGATTTTTTCATGTTCAAATTTAATCCCCATTTTTCATATTCTTTTATTAATTTTTTAGTCATATATTCTAAATCTTCATAATCTTGTGCAATTGACAATTGATCATCTGCAAAAAGTTTTGTTGTTTGAAATAGGAATTCCTATGCTTGAACATTTTCTCCTCCAATTCTTTAATATGTCATGTACATATATTCTAAACAGAGTTGGTGATGATTATATATTGATTATACATATTTATTGTTCATGTATTATTTGGAATCAGGTTTATATGGACACCAAACGAGGATCTGAAAAAGAAAAGAGGAACGTTTAAGAGAATGTATCTACTTGAGGTAGTAGGACAGTGCAGAAGCAGTGACGTGAGATTTGACAAAGTGTTTTTTTAAGAGTAAAACAATTGGTCACGTGATGAACTGGAAAGCAGGACGTATTAAAAGCTTTGGATGACATGAATATTTCTAATGAAAGTGCAAACTTGTGTAGGAGGAGAGCGTCATGCCCCCAATACATCACCAGCTCTTTTTTTCTTCTTCTGGAGGAATATTGCCCTTCATATTTGAAATTTAATTAACATGTTTATCATGTGTTTCTTTTAGCGGTACAATTCACACAGTAGTATTTTTATTTAACGCTGATTTTTAATAACTCATGTCATAGGCTTCGTAATTCAAATCTGCACGAGAAGGAACCGATGAATTTTGTAGAGAGAGTTTTATTTCTGTGGAAAGCAAGGGGAAACTACCACACCTATAATTCCCTGTAAAGCTTAGCATGAAAATGCTATGGGTACAGTGAAATACCTGCCTTCGGATAGAATTACTATGGATGGATGGTTAATATATTTAATCTCTGTGAAAGAATAAAATACTATCAAAATGCTTACCTTCAGCACGTATTACGAATGAATGAACAGCGCATACCAAGGAGAATGTATAATTATAAACCAAAAGGGAGAAGATTGTTGGGAAGACCATTGAAGAGATGGAAGGACCAATTCGACCTATAATGAGATCGGAACAGGCCGTTGGGCTTAATCCTTGTTGTTATTGATGATGATGGATGGTTTTATTTCGGCATGAGGTTCTTTTACAAGGTGTAAGTCTACCCACGGTTTCACTTCACTTCTGAAGGAAGCCAAACTCAAGATTTTTCCGCCATTAAAAATCCATTGAAACTGTCCGGGTTTAAACCTGCGAAGCTCGGAACCATAGTCGACCATGGTAATCACTAAATCAGTTAATGTCGACAGCAGTATGATCAGATTATAATAATGCTAATAGATGATGTAGTATTATTGGGTGATAGCGAGGAGATACTAAGGGCCAACACACACCCTCTCTATTGAGTAACACTAAGAAATTGGGACTTCAATAAAACTAAATTATTTGTTCGCACATAGAAATACATTAAAGAATGGAAATAGGCAGGTAATGACAAATGAGGAAAATTTTGAAGAAGTGGCTGAATTCAAACACATAGGAACAATAATTACAAATGGGAATGAGATGCACAGAGAAATCAAATAAATAGGCTCAATTATGGGAATGGATGTTGTATGGATGCCTAACATGGAATTTTACTTTAATAGAGGAAAGGAGATTACGAGTATTTGATGATAAAGTTCTTGAAAATTTTTGGACCAAAGAGAGATGAACAGGCAAGTGAATGGAGAAGACTACAAAACATTGAACTATGTCGTCTTTATAGGAAACCAGATAAGAACACTTAAGTCTCGTATGGGGGGAACGCCGTAGCGTAGTGGTTAAGGCGCTACAAGCCGGAAGGTCTTGGGTTCGAGTCCTGGTGGTGTCAGGATTTTTAAACTGACCCAAACCTTTTGGCGGCACTATGGCCCTGGGGTCGACTCAGTCTCTAACGGAAATGAGTACCAGTCGCTTGTTCTGGGACATCAAGGACCGATTGTCCAGAAAAAGTGGGAGCCTTAACTTCCTACTACCTCAAGGGCCTCTTCAGGCCTGTAGTGGAATCACTTTACTTTACCTTTTTTTTTAAGTCTCGTATACTGCGAAGGGCAGAACATGTGGCACGAATGGGGAATGAAAGAGATGCATGGAACCTTCTTGTAGGAAAACCAGAGAGAAAACTTCCAGTTGGTAGATCAAGAAAGAGATGGGGGAAAAACATTAACCGTGATTTGAGGGAAGTAGATTATAGAGGGATGAATGGAACACATTAGCTCAGGATAGGGTTGTGTGGAGAAGTTTATGTCCGCGCGGCCTTTAACTACGGGTTCAATAGTGCCAGTAAGTTAATTAGATTAGATGGTTTTTTGAGGGAATCTTATTGAACCATTTGTGCGCGTCAGTAATTATGACAAGACATTTGATTACCATAACAGAGTCTATAAACGTAGTATTGGAATTCATGTACTCAGCAAGCTATAAGCAAGTAATAGTTAATACAAATAAATGGAAATATATCTGTCTGAATCAGGATTTGAACCTTACATCTTCAGATCAAGGTGCTGATGCACTAATTATTCTGAAGATCCAGGAGCAGATGTTATTTTTTTCTATTTTAAATTTTCGAGACCCCAATAGTAATATTCTAATATATAACTCGCGCATTCAAACTGACGAGTCCATGGCGTCATTGTTGTACCTGGGGAAATAAGATGTGAATTGGTACCATTGACTTAAAAAATATCGACATTATTATTATTATTATTATTATTATTATTATTATTATTATTATTATTATTATTATTATTATTATTATTAATATATCGGCCGCGGTGGACTAGTGGTTATGCTCCTTGCCTCTGGTCCCGAGGGTCGCGGGTTCAAACCCGGCCGGGGTTGATGGATTTTTTAGGATGGAAAAATCCAAGGAGCAAGTCCTCCGGAGGGGCTTTAAGCCGTGGGTCCCGAGTCTGAAGATTTTCAGGCTCGGAAAAGATCCTTAAGCCTGAATGAAGCAAAATTTACCGAATTTTCCCGTCCTAGTACTACCTTGGTTTCCTAGATGTCAGTATGAGGTGGAACGCTGGCCACGGACCACTCATGACATCTATACGAAGACAAGTGTAACTAAATTACTATGGTTCAAATTCCTCCTGTAGGGGGAGAGCGCCTAAATCTCTGTCAAAGGAAACATGGGCTTACAAGATACAGGATTATTATTATTATTATTATTATTATTATTATTATTATTATTATTCACAAATCATCTGGCCTCATCTCACGACAAATAACCTAGCCACATTAGAAATGATAAAATCAACCTACATAAAGAAGGCGATAGGAGTGTCAGAAACATCAAGATCCAGGTTTGTATATCTACTGGCAAGAGAATCCTACCTCACTGAAGACATCAGACTTCAAATGCTCCTACCCAGCACCAAAGCATCCTAACAACAATGATCAGAAAGAGAGACGAAATACCTTAGAATTCTATGCCACAGGGGCCATGATTGATCGATCCTGTACAGTAAACTTCGCGATGAGACAGATATGTACAAGAATGGCGATCCACGGATTTCATCATATCATCTGTAACAATCCAGCTTTCCATGAACCAAACGCAACATGTCTGTGCAAACTGTGTGAAGAAAAATGTGGCCGATACCACATGGAACTCTGTACCAAAAGAACAATCTCAATCAATGAATATGCAAAAATGTAATCTAATTGTATATGGCCAATTGGCTGCAATACTTGTATTATTGTTATTCACAAACTTTGTGATATTTTCTTGCACAGCCATGCTATGAATCGATGTATTGCGGTTACTAATGTTGTTTAAGTTTCATTACAATGTTTATGTAGATTGTGTTTTATTCGTCCAGAAACACGACTAATATTTTCAGGACACGCAGTACTAAGATGCATGCGATAGAAATGTTATGACTCTAGTATTACGTCACTCATTCCTTACGGTCGCCATCTCGTCAGCTCTTAGCTGATATTAAAAAGTAAAGTGTTCCCACTACAGGCCTCAGGAGGCCCTTGGGGTAGTAGGAGGTTAAGGCTCCCACTTTTTCTTGACAATCGGCACTTGATGTCAGCCGGGTTGTCAGCCCTGCGTGACGGCCGCCTTTACCCCAGAACAAGCGTCTGGTACTCATTTCAGTTAGAGGCTGAGTCGACCCCAGGGCCATAGTGCCGCCAGAAGGTTTGGGTCAGTTTAAAAATCCTGACCCCACCGGGACTCGAACCCTCCACCTTCCGGCTTGTAGCGCAGTGCCTTAACCACTACGCTGCGGCGTGCCCCTTAGCTGATATTACACGGAATAAATCCATTCATAATGTCTTATAAGAAGCAATCCTATTGTAATGTCATCTTTCCGCCAAGTACGGAACACGAAGCATAAAATGTACACTGAATTACATTGGAACATATATACAAACATCTGTTTGCAAGTAATGATTTTTTATCTCTTTAAATGCCAATTTTTGATAGTCCTGACCTTATGTGAAAAATGGTGGATTCGTAGTGCAAGTGGTTAGACTCTCCCCTTCCATCTCTAGGTCCCCTATTTGGCATCTGTCAATCTTTGTGGAGTTCGAGGTGGATGATTCGAAGCCAGGGCATGTTTTTCTCGCGGGCTATCCTTGTATTCATCATCATCAACAACAAGGATTAAGCCCAATGACCTGTTCGGATCTCATTATAGGTCGAAGTCCTTCCATCTCTTCAATGGTCTTCCCAACAATCTTCTCCCTTTGGTTTATAATTATACATTCTTCTTGGTAAGCGTTGTTCAGTCATTCGTAATACGTGCTGAAGGTAAGCATTTTGATAGTATTTTATTCTTTCACAGAGATTAAATATATTAAGTTCTGTTCTTATATCTTCGTTTTTTTTATAGGTCCTTTGGTATCTTGCTATTGCTCTCAACATCTTCATTTCTGCAGCTTCTATTTGTTTACTATCTGCCTTTGTTAATTTCCAGGTTTCACGAACATAGATACGAGATGGAACTGCCAATACTTTGTAAAATTTTAAAATAGTTTATTTTATAGTTTTATTGAATAAAGTACGTTTAATTGTGCCACATAGATAATTGAATCGTTGTATTCTCCTGTCAAAATATATTATTTTATTTCTGCATTATGTCATCAATTTGTTTTAATCTCCCCTTGTCGAGTTTATCATATACCTACCTTCAATGGGATTTCATTTTATATCCGATTTCTGGACCTGGCATATGCCGGGTACGAGCAGAGGGTTCGGTTTTATGAAAGAAGCTGCCTCTAAGATATTGCTAGCTAATATCCTTGACCTAGAAAGTGTGTGGTATCTGGAAGCAGGTGCTTTGCGTGGCACACGCGTGCAGACGTGTTTTTAAACAGATGTACCCCGGGGTGTTAGGTATCTTTCTTTGTAAATACAGTCTCTTATACAATTCGTTTTACAAGAGTGACGCTGCTGTTAAAGTTACAATGCCCTTCAAATATTTTAAGATCTCAAATTATAAATAACTATTTCTTATATGTTATTACACACTAGCTAATACCCGGCGTGCGCTGCTACTCCTAAATAAATGTTAATGTGTTCTTACCACCAGCCTTGAGCTGCTATACTTGCCCGGGAATCAGCCTATCCCGATCTTCTTGGCATCAATGAAAGACAAAAATGGCTATTGTGAGTTATCCGTTAAATATAAACACACGCTGTCGCGGACTTTTTTGTAGACGTTTTTGAGATATTCAATTCCGTGTACAATAATTTGGTGTATTTGTTATGGTTTAGGCAGTGTAAGCCATTTAAGCATCGAAATAAGGACTTTTTCACTACAAAGAGTGATTTTTAGGGGAGAAGGGGTTTAGTATTACAACTCTCCTATAGCCTGTGTTCATCCCCGGAATCTCCTGAACGTTTTTCAAAAAGCCCCATCACAATCAGATGAACGGTATGGCAGAGCACGCTTGCCCGGTATGTACTTATCCCGATCTTTTACAATCAATGAAAGACAAAAATGGTTATTGTGAGTTATCCATAAAAGATAAAAATACGCTGTCGCGGACTTCTTTATAGAGTATTTTGAGATATTCAATTCTGTGTACATTAATTTGGTGTTATTTGTTATGGTTTAGGCAGCGTAAGCTATTTAAGCGTCCAAATAAGGACTTTATTTCACGTTTTTCGTTACAAAGGGTGATTTTTAGGGGTAAAGGGGTTGAATATCACAACTCTCTTATAGCCTATGTTCAACCCGGGAATTTTCAGAACATTTTGCAAGAACACCATCAAAATCGGATCACCGGTATGACCGCGCATATAATACGAACAAACAAACAAACCAAACAAACAAACATTGATTTTTATATATAAGATTATCGGGAAATGTAGGCCTAATGTTTTATGGCTAATGATACGATTGTTTAGAATCTAACGTTTGTTGTATGCGAATAAGCCAAGCAGTTCTGGGAAATCGGTCTCAAGATCGATAATAGTCATTTCGTGACTTCTCTCAAGTTTATTGCTGTCTGCTCTGTAAGTTCGACGTCTTCCTTCGTTCTAGAGACACCTTGTATCTTTGGATTTGGCTTTTCAGCTGTCATTTGGGAGTCTTTAAACTCGTTGTCTTAGTTGGTAGACTACATGATGAATCCACTCCGGTGCACTAGTGGTTAACCTCCCCGCTTCTTGTTCCGAAGTTTTTTTTTCTCTTTATCACTCCATGTACGTCGTAAGGTACATACGCAAGTTATTAACTTTTGTTGAATGTCGCCGCAGTTCACAAAATACCCCGTACAAAAGAAAAATATATTTTTAGATTTATTTAGCCTGGTGGAGTTAACGCCATGTGGCCTTGTCTTCCACTCACCAGGACAAACATATATACATCAGAATTAACAATCACAATTAACTCTAATATTAAATACTAAATAAAAATTTGATCAAAAATATATCTATTATATTACGATCTATAATGCAACCAGTTAATGTTAGTTAAAATTAAGACTGAAACTAATAATAAAATATATACAAGCAAGACATATTAAAGTGCACCTGTCTAATGTATATAAAAAACAAAGAAACATAGTGAGATATAGAAAACTAATTTTACGTTTATACAAAATTTAAAACAAAACAAAAGAAAATATTTGCTAATCTTAATATTATTTTCGTATATAATTAAATTTATTAATTGTTAAAAGAATACTATCAGTGAGGTGTATAAGTTAGTTTGTTATTAAATAATTCTTTAGTTGTTTTTGAAGGATGTTATAGTTTGACAGTCTCTGACAGGGCAGAAGGGAATTCCATGTTTTGTTAAGTGAGGCCGTAAAAGATAATGAATAATATAGCCTACAGTGTGTTGAGGAGGGATATAAAGGACAATGTGCTGATGGGAGCGAGTGTCAAGATTATGTATGTCGGATAGTCTGATGAAGCGGCGTGATAAATAATTAGGCGATGATGTGTGAAGTATTTTATAGAGAAGGATAGGGAATGGACAGTTCTACGATCTCTTAGACGAAGCCACGATAATTGTCCCAGGGACGGTGTAACATGGTCAAAATTGCGAATACCACAAATAAAACGTGCGCAAGAATTATGAACATTTGTGAAATTTAAGATACGGTAGTTTCATAAATATGTCTTCACATGTTTTATTATTAAGATAAAAATTAAAAAACGTACCTGGATGACATGTGTATGGAGAAATGATGGAATGGAATTGTGGCAGAGAAAAAAAAAAAACCTACCAAGCTCCGTTTCGTACATCACGAAACCCGCATGGAGTGACCGAGACTCGATATCGGGACCCCAGCGGTGAGAGGCGAGCGTCTAACCGCTTGCACCACGGGGAGCATCTCTCATATATTTAATTAATTACTCAGTATTAGAATCAGTTCACAATGTAATCGTATATTGTTGTTTTACATACATAATTTTGATGAGGGAGCTCTGTATTGTACTGTGGCTACTTGCAGTTGTACGCTGCCTAGACATTCAAGTATCGTAACAGATGCATGATAAGAAACTGTTAGATCTCACCTGGACGTTCAGGAACGAAAATGCTCTGCCTGATCAGATTACTAAATACAGAAAATAATTCCTTGAGCGAAATAAACCGTTGCAGCAAAAAGTAAGATTAAATTTCTACATTTAAAACACCTAAGGCAAATAATTAATTTTGAAGTGACAAGTATGACGTAATTTTTAACTGAAGTTCAAAGATCATAGAAGTATGAAGTCATTTTCACAGTTACTTGATTTCAGATACGATCGTGCAATTGAAACATTTGCATTTGGCTTCTGTCCGTTTTAGTAACCTGCGTTATGTTGGGCATTTAAACAAATGTCAACATGTGTCGTGAGTTTGTTGCCTAATTAACAGGCGTGCGCTTGCAACGTGTAAAAACTTGTTTTTTATGATTTTAAGTAATTTAGAAGAAAAGTGGGACAAGTGTTATATTAAAAACAGACCAATGACCGGTTTCCACGCCTTCGCAAAAGCTTTGTGATGTCATCGCTGCATTTATAGTGATGAATTCATCACGAAAGCATTACTATTCTTATTGTTGTGCGAGGTGAAGGTGGAGTTATTAAAGTAATTTTTATTTCAACATATTTTATACTAGTAGTTCTTGGTTCTTAGAACTCCGGGATCCACCTTGAAAAAATTTTTAACTTGATACAAATCTAGTGAAGTTTAAAAATTGAAACGCTAATAAATAAAAAAATAACTTAACTCATTCGCCTCTAACGACGAGCTAGACTCGCCTGCAGTTCAATGACCTTCAACTCAGAAGACGAGGTACACTCGCTTAACTCTGCTGTTATATATATATTTTGCACATATCATGGTAGGATAATATTTTGTTATCATTTATGAATAGTAGAGGAATATGTTTTTACCTTCACCCTTATTGTGACCTCAAGTGCCGTTATCTTTTGTTTGTTTTGAATGTATGAAAATAGACAATTTAATTTATGGTAACTTAAATCCGGTTTCTGGGAAAATGCATTGAGCATTTTAACCTGAAGCGAATGGGTTAATGGAAATCAGGAACAATTTAAATAAAAAATAAACAAAAAGGGTGTAGTTTATCACCTTACTTACTTACTTACTCACTGGCACTATTGAACCTACGTTCATGTCCGCGGACATAAGGTCTCCATACATCCCTATCTTGAGCTAATGCTTTCCAATCATTCCCTGTATAATCTACTTCCCTCAAATCATAGTTAATGTTATTCTCCCACCTCATTCTTGGTCTACCAACTGGGCGTTTTCCCTCTGGTTTTACTACAAGAAGCTTCCATGTAAGCCTTTGATACCTCATATGTGCCACATGTCCTGCCCATCGCAATCTACGAGACTTAACTGTTCTTATTATACCTGGCTTCCTATAAATACCATGTAGTTCATCGTTAGTAGTCTTCTCCATTCACCTGTCTGTACATCTCTCTTTGGTCCAAAAATTTTCCTAAGCACTTTATTCTCAAATACTCGTAATCTCCTTTCCTCCCTTAAAGTAGGACCCTATGTTTCGCATCCATATAATATAACTGGTAGAATAATAATAATTTTACATATTTTCAGTTTAACGTTTTTCGAAACGAGTTGGAACATCAAAAGTCTCTGCAATACATAATAGCACGCATTTCCAGAATTGAGCCTATGTTTAATTTCTTTGTGCATCTCATTCCTATTTGTGATTATTGTTCCTAGGTATTTGAACTCGACCACTTGCTCAAAATTTCCCTCATTTGTCATTAGCTGTCCATTTCCATTATATAATGTATTTCTATGTGTGACCATATATTTGGTTTTATTGATATTTACTTCCAGTCCTAATTTCTTCGTATTATTCAATAGTGTGTGCGTGTTGTTCCTTTAGTATCTCCTCGCTATCGGCCAGTAGTACTACATCAGCAGCACAAACTAACAGCTTATTAATACCATTGAGTTGTAGGCCTTCTTCATCCTCTAGATATTTGATGGTATGCTCTAGTACAAAATTAAATATTAGAGGAGATAGTGTATCTCCTTTCTTCAACCCATTATGGATTTAAGTAGTAAACTACCCTTTTTAATTTATATATTAATGACATCATCCAAAATTGGAAAAGTAATGTTAATGTAGATATAGGAATGGACCGTTTTAAAATATTAAATGTTTTAATGTATGCTGACGATGTGGTTATTATTCAAGAAAATGAAAATAATTTGCAGTACTCTTTACATAAATTAAATCAGTTATGCTAAGAATATATTTTTAAAATATCAAAAGAAAAAAAGAAAATAATAGCATTTTGGAGGAATGAACATATATGACCAAAAATCATAATAGACAACAAAACCTCTGGAACAAGTAACAAATTGTAATTATTTGGGTTGTAATTTTACTATAAACACAAAAAACTGAAAAAGACATAAATATGAAACTGTAAAAATTTCAAATGATATGTGGAACTATACATAGAATATTTATTGGTATTACCCATCTTATTCAGTGAGGTATCCCTAATGTCCTGTTTAATTCTTGCACGCTTTTACAGAATCGCCCTGTATATCTTAAGTAGGACGATGTTTTGTTTGTTGTGTATATCTTATGTTTTAATGACATAATTGACAGAAGAAAACTGGTTATTTTCAAGAAGCTGGTTTTATTCTAGACACAATGTATTCTGTGTGCAGCTAATCAGATGGTACAATTCTTGTTCTTTATCGTTTTGTATATCTTATAACTTGCGAAAAGTTGAATTTCTACTTTGATCTCTCCTTAGTATTTTAGCATTGTCTGTAGAATGGAAGATGCTTAGCAAGAGAGATCCAAGCGCTATAATTGGGGACTCACATCATTGACTAACACTGTAAACCTCTTCATCAGAAAGTTGGGCCTAGATGGCAGTTTAACTTCCGCTAGATATCAGCATATACTCGTAGCAGCTGTTGCTAGAGTAGCTGAGTTTGATAAAATAAGATAGATCTGTCTACACAGATCAGATGTAGAAGTTATCAAATTAAACTGGTGCACGAAAATGAACGTGTTTTCTTTCACAAGAATAAAAATATGAGATTTTAAAAGTATTTTTCATCCTGAATTTAAATATTTGTTTTTTTCCTGTCAGGCAAGAGTTTTCTGTGATATTCATTTACATTTTTTTATAATTTTTAATAAAATCCATCTAACTCCTAACTCATTCTGACTTACCTAGAAAGTGGTAGATAGTGATTTTCGAGAATATTTTGCATCTGGAACATCCCTCTTCTTTGTCCAACAGTAATCGGCCAGCATATTAGAACTCCACTTGCCTTGGTACCTCTTTTCCTTTGTGGAAATTTGCTGATGAAAACGCTCACAGTGCTCATCAGAGACAGCTCCAAGATTTTCCGGAAAGAAATCTAAGTGAGAGTCCTAAAAGTGCATTTTTAAGGACATGTTGCATCCAATGACAGGTCAAAGAGAATGCTAAAATCAATTTAAAAAAAGTAGCTGCCGCAAAAAAAAAAAAAACTGAGCTTGATGGAAAAATTCTGACTACATATCTGAATTCAGTATGAAAAAATGCAATAGATTCACTAATCAGATTTCTTGTGAAGAAAACCTTGACGACCAGTGTTATATTTGTATTTTGACATTTGTATCACTATTGCTAAATGCCGTGCGGTTTCTTTCTGAGTAAGTAGCTTACTATTGCATATCTGGCTTAACTTGGCAAAGAGAGATATAAGAGTAGATTGATGACCACTTTCGCCCAGTTACAAAAGAAAGAACCCACCCTGTTGTCAGTTTTGTCTTCCCCCTTACTTCTATTAACACCTGGTGAAGAAAGCTGACAACACTGATGTGAGTGAGAGAGGTGAGCACATCTGTCTGTTTCTACAAATTTCGTGCGAAGTTAAGCCAGACGAACAATAATACAATTTTCTCATAAAGGAACATTCAGGAAAGTGTCATTTTAGTTTCCGCCGTAGCGTTTAAAGCAATTTGCTACAAGGCGAAAGGTCGACGGTTCGAGTTCCGGGGGTCAGATTTTTTAAACTGACCCAAACATTCTGGCGGCACTATGGCCATGCCCTGGAGTAGACTCAGCCTCTATCGGAAATGGGTACCAGACGCTTTTTCTGGAGGTAAAGGCGGCCATCACGCAAGACTGACAAACCGGCTGACATCAAGTGCCAATTGTCTAGAAAAACTTCTTACTACCCCAAGGGTCTCCTATGGCCTGTAGTGGGATCACCTTACATTTTACTTTATATTAAGTATTAATAATAATAATAATAATAATAATAATAATAATTTTGTTTATATACAGATTTTCAACATTTACACATCTTTCTCTGCCTAAATTTTTATTTTCATTCTCCACTCGTCCGTATCCATCCACTCGATGTCCTCTGGTCCACTTGTTCTTAATCCTATTCTTATGTCATGTATCCATGAGTTACGAGGTCTTCCTTTTTTTCTTCTCCCAGGTGGACACCATTCCAATGTTTATCTCCGTAATCTTTCTTCTTGCATTCGTCGTACAAGGCCATACCAATTTAACTGCTTATATCGTATACAATCGACTATTGAATTTTCTATATTCGTTCTTTCTTTATTCCCCCCCCTTTTTTTTTTCTCTCTTCAATTTTGAACATCTTGCTGCTCACCTCAAGAAATCCATTTCCATCGACATAAGTTATCGATCTAAGTTTTTGTTGAATTTCCATACTTCAGCTCCATACGTAGCGTACTTCTCACTATTGAATTATATATTTGTATTTTTTCCCTGGTTATGTGTATACTCTTATGCGACACCATTTAACACCGTTGATATTCCTCTACCTGTATTTATTCTGTTCTTAATGTCACTTTCTAATAAAAAATAATAATGATAATAATAATAATAATAATAATAATAATAATAATAATAGATTGATTCCCATTAGGTTCGTCTTTTGGACTAAATTGCCGTGGTCCAGTTTTCTTGAAACTCGAAGTTTCGTCTACTACTGCGGTAGATATCTTCAGGAGATTCCGCGTACTCACTGAAATCGATGATGTTTAATATTAGAAGTTCAGAAGACATATATTAGAGGATGTGAAGAATTTGAGTAGTTGGGGGTAAAAATAAGTAAAATTATAGACAAGAAAGTGTCATTAAGAAAAGAGTAAATAAAGTAGGGCAATAACAGCAATTTTAAGTGGGTCATATGGAACGAACATATAACCAGGAAAAATAAATTACAAAAAATATATAATTCAATAGTGAGAAGTACTCTCACATATGGAGCTGAAGTATGGAAATTCAACAAAAACTTACGTCGATGGAAATGGATTTCTTGAGGAGAGCAGTAATGTGTTCAAAATAGGAAAAGAATAAGCAATTGAGTCACACAAGAAGAAATAGATATCTTTTTTTTTAATCAAATGCCCCAGGTTTGTCTTTCGACATTCCTGGTTTCCCTCCTGGCATGGCGTACTTGTAACCCACTGGAAGGCGGGGTTACGTTGTCCCGATGATATGATGGGTGATGATGATGATGCGCCAGGAGAGTCCCTAACCCTAAGCTTAACCTAAGATGAATATGAATGATGATGATTGTGATGGCCATATGATTTCGGGGACCGTTTGGGCCTTAAAGTTTTTCTGACATTTGTCTTACAGGTGAGGAAAAACCCCGATAAAAACCTCACTCAGAAAAAAACTGTCCCGACCGGGGATCGAACCCGGGCCTGCTGCGTGACAAGGCAGCACGCTACCCCGAGACCACAGCGGTGGAAATAGATATTAAATATTCAATAGTAGATTGCATATAAGATACCATCCATAGTAATTCTGTCTGAGGGTAGGTCTTTCACTGCAATCATAGCATTTTCATGCTGTGCTTTGCAGTTTTACTAGGGAATTATATGTGTGGTAGCTTCCCATTGCTTTCCACACCGGTAAAGTATGGTGATGATAATGATAAGGGTGATGATGGCCGGATGATTTTCGAGGACCGTTGGGCACTAAGCGTCCTGACATTTGTCTTACAGGTGAGGAAAAACCACGAAAAAAACCTCACCCAGGAGCCTGTCCCGACCGGGAATCGAACCCGGGCCCACTGCGTGACAAGGTAGCATGCTACCTCGAGACCACAGCGGTGAACATATAAGATATAAGCAATTAAATTGCTATGGGCATGTTCGTCGAATGCATGAAGAACGGTTACTCAGAAAAACATTGGAATGGTTTCCATCTGGAAGGAGAAAGAAAGGAAGATCTCGAAACTCATGGATGGAAGAAATAAGAACTAGGATAAGAATAACAGGACTGAAGGACATGGGGTAGATGGATAGAGAGAGAGAGAGAGAGAGAGAGAGAGTAGAAGAAAAATACATATTTAGTCACAAAAATATGCGTAAACATTGAAAATTTATATATAAATTAATTAATTAAAGACATAATTATGAATTTCAGAATACTGGTAATGACTAAATTTAACACTTGTTGAATGTTTATTGAATTTTGGTCAGTATGAAGATTCGTTTCTTCTGGCATTGACTGTACCTGACCAGAATGTGGAAGGAATTCGTGGTCCAGTTTTTTGGTCCGTTGTTTTATGCGAGGTAATTTTTGTTTTGCAAATCATGAGATAAGGGAAAATAAAGCTTGTATTGATGTAGTCGTAAAACGCTATTGCGCTTTGGTACAAGCTATATAATTTAGTTTTTCCGGTGCTGAACAAAAAATAAGTACCACACTTGTTTTTTTCTAAGTGGCTTCGCATGGTTTCCCATCTATTGTATGTACGTTCATTGAATATATATTTTCTATAAATTATACCCTTCTTATTCAAACGTTAGAGGTTAGATCTTCATCTGTCTTTCAACAAGTGAATTTTACTAAACTTCTATTATAGTTATTATAGTATCTGATTGCATTTGAACTGCATGTATGTTTTAAATTACAGTTTTGCACAAATATTAGAAATTTCCCCCCTCAACTCCTTTCAGTGTGCCTGTAAATGTTTACGAACGTTTCCTGTTGATGAACATGTCATAAATCATGGCAGTTGTATCATTCAAGTCAAATAGTACGAATGCTATTTAATTATTTGGTTATAGGGGGAATATATATATATATATATATATATTAAAAGAAAAATAAATGCATGAGCCGGAATTTGAACCCGAGACCTCAAACTGACGCGCTAACTTATAGAGTTAGAGGTCTCTGGTACAAATCTCGGCTCAGACATTTTTCTTTATATATATATATATATATATATATATATATGCCGGAGGGTCGAGGGTTCAAGTCCCGTTGGGGTCAGGATTTTTAAACTGACCCAAACCCACTGGCACTATGGCCCTGGGGTCGACTCAGCCTCTAACGGAAATTAGTACCAGACGCATGTTCTGGGGGTAAAGGTGGCCGTCACGCAGGGCTGACACCCCGGCTGACAAAAAGTGCCGTTTGTCTAGAAAAAGTGGGAGCCTTAACCTCCCACTACCCCAAGGGCCTCCGGGTCTGTTGTGTGGGATCACTTTACTTTATATATAGCTTATATATATATGTGTGAGATCCGGGTTCGAATCCCGTCCAGGCATTTATTTTTCTTATCATTCCATATATATATATATATATATATATATATATATATATATATTATACATATTATACAGATTTTTAATGTTTACACATATTTCTGTGTCTAAAGTTTTATTTTTCTTCTCTACCCATCTCTGTCCGTCCTCTCCATGTCCTCCAGTCCTCTTGTTCTCATTCCAGTTCTTATTTCTTGCATCCGCGAGTTTCGAGGTCTTTATTTTCTCCTACTTCCAGGTGGACACCATTTTGGTGTTTTTCTGGGTAACCTTTCTTTTTGCATTCATCGCACATGGCCATACCAATTTAATTGCTTATATCTTAAGTAATCTACTATAGCACATTTGACATTAATTTTTTCTCGTATGACAGATATTTCGTATATGTATATTCACTGTTATAATTAATTTTTTAAGGAAATATGGTTTTAAAAGAAAAGTAAATGTCTGAACCGGAATTTGAACCCGAAACCTCAAACTGTCGCGCTAACTTATAGAGTTAGAGGTCTCTGGTTCAAATCTCGTCTCAGGCGTTTATTTTTATGTCATATATGATTAAGAAATGTTTATCTATAATGGAATTAGCAATAAAACATTGTAAATGACCTATAGATTCAAGACTTGGTCGAATGAAGAAGAAGAAGAAGAAGAAGAAGAAGAAGAAGAAAGGTTTACTTATTGTGTTTTACGCGTCAAGGATTCAATGTTGGTCTGTGGCCACTGATTCCGACGTTTCGACGTGATTCCACGTGCTATTACCAAGGAATGATCGGTTCGAGTTTCTGGTTTAGGTCTTATATATCATCAGCAATACATATCTGACACGCTATTAGACAGTGGCTAGCATTCATGGATAATAATAAACAGTGATCAGAATACGTTTGGAGTATATATTTATATATAATACCAAATAATATTATATTTAATCGATTGGCACTAGATAGATAATGGAATTTATTGCCTTTTTTTCAGATTAAAGAAAATACATATGCATTTACATTGCGCACGGGCCTGCTTGGCCGTACGTGCATTATTTTTCCATGAATAAAAAAATAAAACTGATCATAACATAAACAAATACTACAAATACACCTGTATCAAAAAACAGTAACAGGCTACATGTAAGTAAAATCTATGTCTACACTACATCACAATAATACATATCTACATTCATCCATATTCCGTACATTAATATTAAAAAAAATGCTAGAAAACAAATTAGAAAAAACACACATACACCCACACATATACACACCGCACGCTCATACCCCCCTCCCCCCGTCCCTGCAGCCATCAAATACACTATCAGACTATTCAACTTATCAGACCTACTTATTATATAACATAATTAAAGATCGAAAACAAAGACCATATTGAGATTCTTCTTATGTTAATACATATATCCTTAATCTACAATTTTGTTATATCTCAATTTTCTTACTGTACCCAAAAATTTGCATGTTTTTGATTCACTCTCGATCCGTCCTAAAAGATCGAACCTGTATATTCATGTCCGCGCAGACATGAGCTCTCCATTGTTGATGATACTAGTCAGAAAGTTTACACCATGGACCTAGGTGGTTGTTATAATGCTAAGGATAGAAAATAATAAAAAATTTGCAGTATTTTCTAATCAATGTTGTGAAATATTGTGGGTCATCTTTCATATGCCCTTTTGAAATTCATTTATAAAATTTTAGTAATGATGAAGAAAAATCAAGTTTTGCCAAACACATACTAGAAACAGGTCATCGATTTGAAAAAAATCGATAACTCTATGTCATTACTACACAGAGAGTATAATAACAACAGGACCAGCATCCTACTCAACGAGAATATAACCGCAGACATAAATCCGTTATACAACCTATATAACACCATCAGTTCCAGTAAAAACGCAGAAGATGAAACATTGTTTTCGAAAGGCCTCCATATTAGAAATAACTTGAAGTTTAATAGTTTAGTTGAGGTCGACTGATTTACCAGGTTAAAATTATATAATTAACATATTTTTTTCCATATATCCGTCATGTAAGTGGAACACAGGTCCCACAATTGGATGGTTCAAAGCACATGTAGATAAAGTCCAAAAACCGTGCTAGGCCTGTTTTATAAAGAAGAAACCAATGTTAAAATAATTGAAATAAATAACTAAAAATAAAACATTAGGAGTATTTGAGAATAAGATGATTAGGACCTAAGCAGAAAGTACATACAGGTTAATGGGAAAGGCCACATAACAGCTAGATGCTCTTTATGGGTAACCGGATGTAATAAGAACAGTAATTTCATAAACATTAAGGGTCATTTTCACCAACAGAGGTAACTGTATTACGCCAGTTTTCCCCATGCACAATACATAGCTTAAACTGGCGTAATACAGTTATCTCTCTTGGTGAAACTGGCCCTTAGACAGAATGGACAATACAAGATTACCCAAAAAGATCAACGCCTACAAACCACATGGAAAAATATCTTTGGGACGGCCAGGGAAACGATGGACTTGAGACCGGAACAGGTCGCATTGACCTAATCCTGGAAAGGAAGAAGAAGAAGAAGAAGAAGAAGAATCTCATAAACTGCGAAGGCTAGAACGGGTGGCACGAACGGGGAACAAAAGTGGGACGTGGAAAACCTTTGGGAAAGGGTACAGAATAAAATTAATCATTTTTGCTTCCTGAGTCTGAAGTCTTTCGGGCTCGTAAAAGAAAAGAAAGCATCTGAGCGAAATTAACTTGACTTTCTTCCATCCAAGTAATACCTTAGTTTCCCACTAGATGTCTTCTCGAGGTGATGCACTAACCACATGTAACTCGCTAACATGTAAAGAAAATATACATAACTAAATTAGAATATTCACTACATATACATACTAGAAGTCCCGGGCACGCGTTGCTGTGGCTAAGGTATACGTTAAAAATATAAATTAAGTTGCTGTCTTTCAGCCAGATTACTTAAAACTAATACTTACACACGAAATTAATAATATTGAAAATAAAATAAACACTCAACACACTTAAATTATGAAATAATCAATATTTGTAATTCAATTGAATTTCGCGGTTGCAACAAAAAAGCACAGCCATCTGGATTTCTTTCTGTTAAATAATAAACCAATGTCCACCGCTGTGGTCTGGAGGTAGCGTGCTGACTTGTCACGCAGCGGGCCCGGGTTCGATCCCCGGTCGGGACAGTTTTTCTGGGTGAGGTTTTTATCGGGGTTTTTCCTCACCTGTAAGACAAATGTCAGGAAAACTTTAAGGCCCAAACGGTCCCCGAAATCATATCGCCATCGCAATCATCACGATACCCATTCATCTTAGGTTAAGCTTAGGATTAGGGACTCTCCTGGCGCACCATTATCATCATCATCATCACCCATCATATCATCGGGGCAACGTAACCCCGCCTTCCAGGCGCCCCAACCTCAGAAGTGGGTTACAAGTACGCCATTCCAGGAGAGAAACCAGGAAATGCCGAAAGACAACCTGGAGCATTTGAAAAATAAATAAAATAAATAATAAACCAATTACCTTACCAAATTACCATACACCGCCATCTGTTAGAATCGTATGGAACTCACAGATAATTTCACCGCCATCTGTTAGAATCGTACGGAACTCTCAGAATATTATAACTCTTTGTTAAATAATAAATAAATAATTTGCAATAAAAAATAATGCGACTATAAATTTAGTTATAAACTAAGTTTCAAGTTCGATCAAACTGCACACAGTGTGCAAAATTTTATTAAAATCGGTTCAGTAGTTTAGGATTCCATCGCGGACAAACAACGTGACACGAAAATTTTATATATGTCCGTACATATATCTGTGTGTCTTACTGAGAAATGTTTTGTATTTCAGGTGTTGCAGCGAGACATAGAAACACATGGGAAAATAGTATGCTCTGTGGTGAAGCTATGTGAAAGACTAGTGAGAAGTGAACCTGGATCTGTCAGGCTCAAAGGGCACAACGACACTGCACATGCGTATAAAGTAGCTCGAAGTTTGGAACGGCGCTGGCACTACTTGTACCTGAGATCATTGGAATGGCAGTGCCATCTGGAAACTCTTGCTGGAAAACTTCGCAACAATGTGAGTATTGTTCATTTTTTACATTATATTTGCGCGATTGTTTCTTTAACGACATTATATCATTATTTTCATATTTCATTCAGTGCTAGCTTCAGCCGAATATTACAGCAGTAACAATGATCTTTGACTTTTTAAAATACAAAGTAAATACTGTACCCATCTTCTATAAAGAGGCTATAAAGTCAATACTGATCTCATTGAACATTGATTTAATTTATGAACTATTCCAATTAAAATATATTTTATTTTGACGACATGATAAGATCATGGAAGCAAATGACCACTGGGGGAATTAACTTAAAAAATATAGTAATAAAAACATTGGCCTTTGCAGATGACCAGATTTTAATAGCAAAAACAGAAGACGAACTATAACGAATGCTATATAAACTAAATAAAATGTCAAAAAAATACAACATGGAAATATCATCAGGAAAATAAAAAAAAATGACTTTCAAGGGCTCTCATCCAGTTTGGACAAAGATAATACCGGTATTAGAAAATAAACCAATAGAACAAGTAGGTTGCGAAATATCATACACAGCGGAAACAGATATAAATTACAAACTAAATAAGTTTAATTATGCAACACGAACACTAAAAAGTTATTTGAAAAATAAAGCCGGGAAAGACTCTACAATGAAATTATACAAGACAATGGCAGTTCATATATTACTTATGGATCCGAAACATGGAAAGTAAACAACACAAAAATCTGCCAGAATTCAAGCTGCTGAAATGAAATTCCTCAGACCAATAGCAGGATATCAAAGAACATACAAAAAATACAACACAAATAAAGACAACTAAAAGAAGAGGAATTAAAAACAACGATAGTAAAATACAGAACAAACTGGGAAGAACACTTAGCAAGGATGACTGAGAATATAGTACCAAAAGCAGCATACAGCTATTCACCACGAGGAGAAGAAGTTTGGGAAGACCAAAGAAATATGGAAACAGCAACAATTTGGAGCCGGAACATACTGTAAATAAGCCCTAAACTGTGACGAAAAAGAAGAAGAATATATTGGAAGAACCAATAATTAAATATGTATCTCTCCCTTTGTCTTATTTCTCTCTTCCTTAATTTTTAACTGTATGTTTGTCGGTGTGGGACTCTTGTCGTTCCAAACTCTCACAAAAAAAGTACAACTGAAAAATATTATAAAACTGTTGTTCACCCGAGAATTCTTACTTTAAGGGACGAGAAGATATTACGAGTATTTCAGAATAAAGTTCTTAGGAACAAATTTGGACCAAAGAGAGATGAACAGGCAGGTGAAAGGAGAACTTACATAACAATGAGCTACGTTATTTTTATAAGAAACCAGGTGTAAAAGAAGAGTTAAGCCTCATAGATTGCGGTAACAAGGACATGTGGCACGAATTGATCTTATAAGGTTATCGCTTGTTTCTGGAATAATTTTTACGTTAGTTGTTGCGTAAAATTATTTCCTGTCAGTTAATATGAACGGCAGATGGTGTGTTCGATATCCATGTTTACTTAACTCTTCAACAAAGTTTATTTATGTTTTACGTCAGATGTGTAATCCATAGCTTTGCAGATTATCTCGATAAGAAATTCTATTAAAGAGGCATATTCTCATGGGCTGTAATTCATGGCAAAATTAAATGCGGATCTCGCCATTTCAATAAACGTCAGCGGCTAGCTGAGTCTACTGTATTTTTTTTTTTCGTTTCATACATTTGGTCATATGCTGTAAAGAAACGTACAAGATATTGCATGTTTTCGTAAATTGATATCCAAGATTTATCACACTTTGTAACCAGAAAATATTTCCAACGATGAATTGTGGAAATTTACAAATCATTGTAAAATTTTCAAATAATTTAAATAAAGTAAATTGAATTGGAAATTGGAAATGTTTTCGTAAGTATATATCGAAGATTTATCATAAGTAATGCCACGAGTGATTTCCAAATTATCGATAAATTCACGACTCACGAAGTGAGGAGTGATTTTATCTAGAGAATTTGGAAATCAAGAGTGGCATTTGTTAGGACTAGTTAACAAATAAAATTAAGCTGTTTACTCACAAATCATTATTTAACTATAGTTATTTTAATATATTTATATATTTAATGTAAACGGCGATGTTTGAAAACAAATGAGAAGCGATAGGTACGCTTCATCTGCTTCTTTTGTTTATCACTGCAACCAGATCATACTATTTATTGCCAAAGGAACGCAATATTGTAAGAATGCTCTCTAGTGGAGAAAAATGAAACACACCAAACTGTATATTAATTCATTTCTGATGTCGTATGATGTAAATATGACAATTATATTTTTCTGGATTGTTACCTGGGAAAAAATACATTTGAGAAAGTGCAAACAGTGGTTTCTTTTTTTGGTGGTATAATCAATTGCTACAAATGATTTTATATTAACTCCCGCATGCGGCATGTGTTGACATTCATGCACTATATATACAATCTGGTAGCCGTATTTCTCACAGGCTCAGTCACTGCAAAATAATGGTCAGACCTGTTCAGAATATTAAAAAAGGAGGAGCCTTCTTTAATATGGTAATTATAACACTGATAAATATTTCGTGAAACACGACTCTGATTGGTTGTAAAACAGAAATCATTGAAACGTGATTGGCCATTGAGTCCCATTTGGGGCATGAGTTAAATAGTCATAAGTAATGTCACGAGTGATTTCCAAATTATTGATACATTCGCGAGTTACAATGTGACGTGTGAATTTGTCTAGAGAATTTGGAAACCAAGAGTGGTATTTGTTAGGACTATTTAACGAATAAAATTAAGCTGTTTACTCAAAAAAATATTATTTAAATATAATTACCGGTATTTTAAAATATTTATATATTTAATGTAAACGGCGATGTTTGAAAACAAATAAGAAATGTGAGGTTATGTTCATTCACTGCTACTTGATCATATTATTTATTGCCGAATAGGATTTAAATCATTATATTTTTAATAAACGTTTTTTCGTCCATTTCTCCATTGTGAAATAAAACCAAATGAGCTAACTCAAATGATTTCAGCTATGGAAAGGAGATATCCAGGCAAATGGAATCCTAATATGCTGGCCGATTATTGTTAGACCATCAAGAGAGATACTCCACAGGCGAAATATAGCAGAAAAATCGTCATTTCTTACTTTCTAGGTGAGTCCGAATGTTCTAATATTGTGTAGTTACGAATGTAGAAAATAATAAAGTGTTTGAAATTATAAATTCCTGTCTCTGGGAAACCTTGCGTGATGGAGAAAAAACGATATCATATTTGAATTCAGGAGGAAAAATACTATCAGAATCACATATTTTTCTTTCTGAGACAAAAAAAAAGTTTATTTTTTATTGTTGTTCAGTATTATTATTATTATTATGATTATTATGATTATTATGAAAATATATTTATGTTCTCTCTCAATGTTAGTTTAGCCTGTCCCTTTATATGTTCTTATGTATGCCCCACGCTAGCTGAGCTTTAAATAGACACGACCTATCGTGAGAAGATATTTTTTTTGACCAAACAAGAACAGATAGAGTGATCAGTTCAATGCCACCTGCGAGACAACACTAATATATAATACAAGACACACCATTATTCACACATTTCTACTAAACAAGGCAAATTTGATGGGGTAATGATCACGATGGCCAAATGGTGGGGACTATTTGGACATTAATATTTCCCAACATTTATCTTACAAGTGAGTAAAAACCCAGTAAAAACTTCACACAGGAAACTTCCTCAGACCGGGAATCGAACCGAGGTCCGCTGCGTTACCCGGAGACCACAGCTGTGGAATGTGTACAGACCTGCAGCAGTGTATTTTTTAATTAAAATGATACGAAATAATAATTGGGCTGTAATTATCAACTTGAAACTTAATGTCGAAGTGGAGTGAAGGAATCCGTTACAAGAAGCAGGATGTAATTGAAGCATTTTGTGTTGAAATGAGAGCAGAAGATGACTGATGATATATTCTTGTTCCATTAGTGACGCTTCACTTAACAGCCACTTTGTCCTTTTCGTGTCTTTACAAAAAACGCCTATACTTTTTCATGGATTGTTCTTTGTAAAATAGAAGCGATACCAATCACTTAATTACCGAATCTCAACAAGTATATTTAATATAAAACATAATATTAACATACTCCTATATTCTGTTTTCTCTAAGGAAGGAAATAACCCGCATTATTTTCAAAACCCTTCTAATATGAGGTTTGTGATAAGATATTTCACAATCCTTCTTAAACATCATTGGATTTCCCTCTCTCCGCGTTGAAAAGTGTTTATGGGAGCTTTCCTTCCTTAGAAAAAATAAACTATAGAAACGTATTGACCAGAGCGAGGACAAATATCCGCCGAAGAAAATAAAGTTGTGTGATTGAATATAGGCTCTTCTTCTTCGGCTTTCCCCCACTTATAGGTTTGCCGTCCTCAGTTTCCATTTATCTCTATCATTCCAATCTCCCTCTTCCAAATTCCTATCATCCGTTATAGTTCTGACATAGGTTTTCCATTTCCATCTTGGTCTGCCACGTTTATTTCTTCCAGGGGGTGACCATTGGTATATATTTTTTGGCCATCTTTCATTTTCCATTCTTTGTATATGGCCATACCATTTAAGCGTTTGATTTTCAATCCTCTTAACAACAGATGTGGTGACATTCATTTCTTTCCAAAGGAATTAATTTCTTATTTTATCCTGTCTTGTTTTTTGGAGGCTTCTTCTAAAATAATCGAATTCAACTGTTCTAATTTTATTCTTTGTAATTCCGTCAAAGGCCAAGTTTCACTTCCATATGACAAAATATTCTGTATTATGCTCTTATAAATTTCATTTTAGTTTCCTTTGTAATATTTTTATTCCAAATTATTCCATGTAATGTCTTAGTTGCATTTTTTGCCATAGCAATTTTAGTCTGTACATCTCTCTCACAGGTACCTAAACTTGTAATTATTGATCCAAGATATTTAAAAAATTCACACTTTTTTACTTTCCCTGTTTCAAGTATGAGGTAATCCACATCCTTTCCCAAACACATATATCTATTTTCTGTAAATTTATATTCAGTCCCCATTTTTTATATTCTTCCATTAGTTTATCATATATTTCATATCATCTTCATCCCCTGCAAAAATAATTTGATCATCTGCAAAACAACAATGAATGCAGTACTTTTCCTCCTATAGGAATACCCATTTCAGAACATTTTTATACCACAAGTTAAGAGCCTGGTCTAAATAAATGTTAAAAAGAATTGGTGATAAACTGCATCCCTGCTTAAGGCCTTTATTCACTGTGAATTCCTCTGTTAAAGTATTCTGTATTTTTACTTTAGCTTTTGTATTACTATAGATCCTCCTAACAATATTAATCCATTTATCACAGATATTCAGATTTCTCATTGCCGTCCATAACAGTTGTCGAGGTACACTATCATATGCCATCTCTAAATCAATAAAGGTCATATGCAGTTTTTTATTTTTTGCTAGGATTTTCTCTTGTAATTGTCTAATACAAAACATATTATCAATACATGATCTTCCACTCCGGAATCCACATTGTGCTTCTCTTAAGTTATATTTTATCTCCTTAAGGCTCAATTCTGGAAATGCGCGATATTATGCATCACTGGGACTATTGACCCTTCTTGCAGGAAAGCCAGAGGGAAAAACGCCGAGTTGATAGACCAAGAATGAGGTGGGAGAATAACATTAACTATGATTTGAGGGAAGTAGATTATACAGGGAATGATTAGAAAGCATTAACTCAGGATAGGGATGTATGGAGAGCTTATGTCCGTGCGGCCATGAACCTACGGGTTCGATAGTGCCAGTTAGTAAGAGTAAGTAAGATACTATTGACCCAACTTATCTAAAAAAAATCACCAAAATCCTTCACGGATTAGGTCTTTGCCTGTTCCGATCTCACATCTGTTCAGCCCAGCGCTTTCTTGGTCTTCCACCGATCTTCGTTCTCCATGATATACATCAGTGCCATCTTTGGTATCCTATCCTCTGTCATTCTTTGCAGAATGTTAAACGGAAAATATGTAAACTCGTATTATGCCTGTGATATTATATGGTTGTAGCCAGAAAATATCGCTCACCCTGCAGACGGAACTGAAACTTTCGTGGGGAAGGGAGAAATATATTGACTCTTTGGATGGGGATGATAAAAGTGCTATTGCATGGTTTCATTTGGGGGGATGGATGGCCCATAATTTAACAAATGAGGAAGGCATATTAAACTATGCCCACTATGCGATGACCATGAAAAACTGGCAGCATATTATAGCATTCTGTAGAGAGACAGAACAACTTAGATTACAGATGCTCTTCTGTAGAGAGACAGAACAACTTAGATTACAGATGCTGCCGGAGAGATTTCTCAGGTCGGATCGAGGGAGAGTGGCGGGTGTTGGGATCTTTTGGGACGGATCGAGAGTGAATCAGAAACATGCAAAATTTTTGGGTACAGTAAGAAAATTGAGATATAACCAAAATTGTAGATTAAGGATATATGTATTAACAATAAGAAGAATCTCAATATGGTCTTTTGTTTTCGATCTTTAATCATGTTATATAATAAGTAGGTCTGAGGAAGTTGAATAGTCTGATAGTGCACTTAATGTCTGCAGGGAAGGGGGGAGGGGGGTAGTAGAGCGTGCGGTGTGTATATGTGTGGGGGTGGTGTGGGTGTATGTGTGTGTGCTTTTTTTTCTAATTGTTTCTAGCATTTTTTTTAATATTAATGTACGGAATGTGGGATGAATGTAGATATGCATTATTTTGATTTAGTGCAGACATAGATTTTACTTATATGTAGCTGTTATTGTTTTTTGATACAGGTGTATTTGTAGGTATTTGTTTATATTATTAGTTTTATTTTTTTATTCATGGAAAAATAATGCACGTACGGCTAAGCAGGCCCGTGCGCAATGTAAATGCATATGTATATCTTTATTCTGAAAAAAAAAGGCAATAAATTCCATATTCTATTCTATATGGTTGTAAAAACGTGGACTCTTACTTTACGGGGAAGAGAAAAGATTACGAGTATTTAGAAATGAGGTTCATATGACTTTTTTTTTTTTGGACCAAAGAGAGATGAGCAGACAGGCGAATGGAGAATACTGCAATTATATTGTTGTCCAACGGATCTGTGCCCCCTAAGATCCATCCATAGTAATTCTGCCCGAGGGCAGGTCTTTCACTGCTGTCATAGCATTTTCATGCTATGCTTTGCAGCTTTACTAGGGAATTATTGGTCTGGTAGCTTCCCGTTGCTTTCCACACCGGTGAAGGATAACGGTGATGATGATCTGATGATTTTCGGGACCGTTGGGCCTAAGCTTGCTGACATTTGTCTTGCAGGTGAGGAAAAAACCTCACCCAGGAGCCTGTCCCGACCGGGAATCGAACCCGGGCCCGCTGCGTGACAAGGCAGCACGTTACCTCGAGACTACAGCGGTGGGACATAATAATAATGCTGATGATGGTAATAATAATAATAATAATAATAATAATAATAATAATAATAATTTATTTTACTGGAAGAGGACTTGTGTACCACTCAACCAGGTTAACAAAATACCAAAAATGATTCTTAACATCTAAGTACAATAAAAATAAATATTACAGGACTTGTGTACCACTCAACCAGGTTAACAAAATACAAAAATGATTCTTAACATCTAAGTACAATAAAAATAAATATTACAGGACTGTGTTTACACTCACTCAACCAGGTTAACAAAATACAAAAATGATTCTTAACATCTAAGTACAATAAAAAATAATATATACAGGACTTGTGTACCACTCAACCAGGTTAACAAAATACAAAATGATTCTTAACATCTAAGTACGATTAAAAATAAATATTACAGACTTGTGTACCACTCAACCAGGTTAACAAAATACAAAAATGAATTCTTAACATCTAAGTAGGTGTACAATAAAAATAAATATACATCGTATCTCTACAATATAATTATTTACAAAATATTTTGATTTAATGTAGATTTAACGAAGTGAAACAGGGTACTGCATTAATAACCTAACTGGGGAGAGGCAAACACACCTGTGCCGTTAGGTTATAAGTAAGAACCCTGTATAAAATGTACAAGATAAAAAACATGATAAAAAAAACTATTAATAACGTAGAATAAATTTAACTCTCGAGAAAAATTATTATTTAACAATAGATAATTGTATTAAAATAAAATAAGTTAAAATATACCTTCTTAGGTAAAATCCGTCGTCCTCAACTTATAAAATATGTAATCTTTATGCCTGTAGACCTTTCAGAACATCTGTTCCATCTTCAGCAGAGCCCTCTTCGCTACAGCATCCAATATGATGGTTGATGCTGTTGGTCCTAATGTGGTGTTGTCGTGACAAAGCTTATTTCTGAAGATATCGTATAGTGGGTTGTTTAGTCTGGGAGTGCTTTCATTTATATGTGAAAGCTTTTTGTCAATTTCCTTGATAATTTCCAGGTCTTCCTATATGTTTATTTTAGTTGGATTTCCCTCTTTGTGTACTATTTTAAGGGTTGTCTTCTATTGAGTTCATTCTATGGCCGGCGTTATTATGTGCTTAGCGTAATTAGATAATTGATATAAACGTGACCAAGTTGTGCGGCAATTCCCTGATAACCTCGAGGAAGGAAATTCCAGTAGCGAGAAGAGGCTACTGTGAAAGGAAGTAGAGTAAGAGGAAATAAAATAATATTAACCACGAGACTATGATTTAAGGGAAGTGATTATACAAGAAATTACTGGAAATTATTAGTTCTGGATGCAAATGTAGGGAAAGTGCTATAATGAACCTCCGGGTGCGGTAATGCCAGTGAGCACCTCTATAATATCAAGTTACGTATAAAATGAACAAACTGAAGGTATTAAAATTGGTGTACAATATAGCTTGTGGCGTAACCGCGAACTGTGAAACTATTTGAGCGGCGGGTTAAGGTTAGTGAGTGCCGTTATTAACACCAAATTTATTTCACAATGAAAATCGGGTCGTCCCGCCGCACTTTTTGTTGGCAGCGCTATTCATATTAAAACCATTAATGTACCGTTTTCATAACCACTGGCAATCGCTCAGGGGCCACAGCTTTTATATTCCCAGGTTTATAGTTTCCAGCACATTTACCACCAATGTACAAATAAGTACTTATTATTCTTCTTAATTAGCACAGCGTCTCGGGTGGGCCCTCGTTTGTCTATGGCTCTATTTCATTCATCCTTGGTCCCTCGACAAGCTTTCTCCAATTTCCCATTTTGCACTCTGCAGAATCCGCCACACACAGACTCAAACATGGCAGCACGAAAATCGATAGGCTATAATATACATGAAGATATCTGCTTGAAATTTGAAGTGCGTTTTATCATCATCATCTTCTTCTTCTTCTTCTTCTTCTTCTTCTTCTTCTTCCTTCACGGATTAGGTCTTTGCCTGTTCCGATCGCACATCTGTTCAGCCCAGCGGTTTTTTTGGTCTTCCTACAGATCTTCGTCCTCCAGGATTATACATCAGTGCCATCTTTGGTATATTATCCTCTGTCATTCTCCGCAGATGTCTGTCTGTCTGCAGATGTTATATCCAATTGTTCCTGTGTTCTTCTATTTGTTGAAGAAGTGGTATACCTAGGACAATAATCACAAATAGGTATGAGATGCACAAAGAAATTAAACATAGGCTCAATTCTGGAAATGTGTGCTGTTATGCATTACAGGAAATCTTGACATCCCAACTCCATTCAAAAAACGTTAAACAAGAAAATATATAAAACTATTATTCTACCAGTTATATTATTATGGATGCGAACCATGGACTCTTACTTTAATGGAGGAAAGGAGATTACTAGTATTTGAGAATAAAGTTCTTAGGAAAAATTTTGGACCAAAGAGAGAGAATAAACAGGTGAATGGAGAAGATTACATAACTTTGAACTACATGGTCTTTATGGGAAGCCAAATGTAATAAAACAGTTAAGTCTCGTAGACTGCGATCGGTAGCACATGTGGCACGAATGGGGAATGAGAGACCAAGAATGAGGTGGGAGAATAACTTTAACTATGATTCGAGGGAAATAGATTATACAGGGAATGATTGGAGAGCTTTAACTCAGGATAGGGATGTATGGAGAGCTTATGTCCGCGAGGCCATGAACCTACGGGTTCGATAGTGCCAGTGAGTAAGTAAGTAAGTGGTTGTACTCTTAGTTCGTCTCTAATATAAATCCATCCGGCTTAATCGTCTGAGACTCTTGACAAAAATCTTTTTACGTGGTGGGATTCCAGCCCGATGCACAACCCCCAACCTGGAGGACCGGAGGTTTTCTATTGGGGTCACTATCCCTTAGAAGGTTGCCTTCTCCTCAGCTGACGAGTGTCCGCTTCTTGGGTTTATTTTCTCTTACATCATTACCAATAAGCCAACTCACACTTGGGGTAATATGTGTTGGGGCATTTTATTGACAGCCATGTCTAGATTCACCGTATTCAGTTAAAGCAGGGCCACCTCTTGCAGGATGTGGTTCTTCACCACGTACGGACGGTCTTGGTTATAGGTTCATCAAAGACAAAGGTCTTGCATATCTCCTCCACTTAACCCTGGGTTGGTGAGGATCAATGTAGGGTCTATCCCTAACAAAGGTGCTATCTCTACCTTTCCCCTTGACCCCGAGTGCGTTTTATCAAGTCCCTAATTGATATTACTTTTTCAACTTTAAATTTATAATATTATTTAATAAATATTCAATATTTATTAAAATCGTTACTACAAATCTTACTTTTTAAACTTTACTAATTATATTTTACTTTCGATGTGATGATTAAAATTCTGAAAAAAAAAAAAGTCTAATTCGATTCCAGGGGTCACCAATTATATTTCATGGAGGTCCGTTTTCAAAGTAGTAAATCAATAGAGGTCCGAAACCACATTTGATTAAATATACGATGTTTTTATTACGTAATTAATGTTATAAGGAAATTATTTAATTATATTATGGGTATGAATTGCACAAATTAAATAAAACACATGGTAAATACTAAAAAAGGATACAGCACAGTAGTATACACAGTTATTAATTCTAATAATTATTAATAAGGTTTATGATAAACTTAACATATAGTCACAGTAATATTTAAATATCCCACTTCACAAATTTTATGTTTCTAACAATACCAGGTTTTCAAACGGGAATCCCATTAATCTTCAGTCAATCTCCGACCATAAGCAGAACTGCCAACCGAGCCAACAATAATACTGTCATAACATGAAATGTAGTAGACTGGATTTAACCGGTTTTTAAAATTTTGTACTAATTTGATTATTTAACGGTACTGAAAACAAAGCCCCAGGGTCCGGATCCGGACCGCCAATTGGTGACCCCTGTTCTAGGCCAATCAATTTACAAAATAATTGGTTCTGCTACTGAATTGCGCGAGTAATTCAAGTGGTTAAAAAACACCAAGGGTAAAGTGGATATATAGGGTGTTGAAATCTCAGTTCAGGCAGAATTTTTTTTCTCTTCTCGTGTATTAACTGTTGCATGAAAATTGCTTTCCCGAATATATTATATATATATTATTTTTTCTCTCTTTTAGGGGCCTATTAGATAATGTTTTAGCTTATAATAGTAGATCATATTTTAAATAAAACGTTAAACCTTAATTTGTCAAATACAACTGACTGGACTGGATAAGGCGAAGTCTATAGCTTCACCCAGTGTGCTGGGTATGTTAGAACCCACTAGGGCTCTTTGGCAGCTAAGTTAATAGTGGCTATCATTACGGGTTATAGTTCACTTAACCCGAGCCTATTGGCGGCGCTAGCGTTTGTGTGCAAATGGTGATGAAATCTGGACAGAGATAGGGATGTGATGACCTGAAGCAGGGCATCAGAAACCGCATTGCTTTCAAGTCGAGAGTCGGAAATCCAGCATTGTAGAATGAGTCACACGCTACTCCAGGTGAGAGCATCGCCAAATCTCTGGCTGGATTTAATGAGTAAATCGGATGAATATGTTTCTATGTACAGAATGCACAGCCACTGGGGCAAGCGTCACAATACTGCGTACCATAAAATTTGTGTGCAAAGATGTAAATTTGTGCATCTTGCTTACATTTTCAGTTATCATGGCATCAATATGGGGAAGTTGCGCTACGTTGTGTAGGTCTGTCATCCTTGTGAAAACGCGGTGCTTGAAAAAATTATTTTCAAAACACTTATTCTGTTATAATTTGTATTCTTCTGTTTATGCTGTTTTGCGAGGATGCTCCAGGCCTCACATCCGTACAGTAGCATGCTGCGGATCACGCTTTTATACAGTAAAAAGCTTGATTTTACGTGACAATGTATTCGACCTGAAAAATGGGTATAAAAAATTGCAATTGCTGCATTTGCTTCATGTTGTAGATGTCGAAATTGAATTTTGAAACGTAAGCTTGGGGTCCAGATGGACCCCAAGATACTTCACTGAAGGTGTCAATACAATATTTTCTCGTGCCAGTTATTAAATGTTCCGGACCGCAAGGAAAATAATCTCATGTAAAACTCTTAACGTTAATTATACATTATTGCGTAATTTGACATAAATTAAGTAATTTGACTCGTTTGTTTTTCTATCGATCTAAAAACAATATTAAATAAATTAAATCAATGTATCCAATAGGATACATTTTTAATTTAAGGTTAAGCAGAAATGTTAAAAGTGCGTTCAAAATACTAGAGAGGAAAATCAGCATGAGCTGCAATGATTTACAAAGCAGACAACATGGTAATTGGCCAACCCCCCTGATGTGTAACATATAATCCAAGTTAGTGTTTTGTCTGAAGTCAGGATGCGAGCCCAGGTGTACATCATATTCATTTATGGTTATCCAACAATTGACTGTCAATTTTCAGTCTGCAGCCGACTGTTGAGGACGTCACAGAGAGCACGCAGTATCTCCTGATGAGGTCTACCGCAGCAGTAGACGAAACGTCGAGTAAGAAGACAACCAGACCACGGCCTATAAGCCCGGAAGACGAACCAAATATGGATACTTAAAACAGTTCAAATTTACCATCCTGATGTTGAGCAGAAAAGAGGCCAGGTGTTGGGCGGCTATAGCACCCCTTATGATCGACGTCACCTGGCGAAAGCAATCAGAAGGGTTAATGGTGCAGGAAGTAAACAACAGGGTGGTGACCAGGTGCATCTACGCTTGTGCATATAACTGACCAATTTTCATTAAGAACTCATTTTAGAGAACGAGAACCCTATTATTGCTTAGATATAAATGTAAATAATGATAATTTATTTCACAATATCAATTCTATGACATACTTTGATAGCTATTGTTTCATTCTAGAATAATGTCTTTATCTAAAACATTTAGGAGTATTGTATATCAAATACAGAGTCAAAATTAACTCTTAACTAACTAACTTGCTGACACTATCGAACCATAGGTTCATGACCGTATGGACATAAGCTCTCCATAAACCCTTGTCCTAAGCTAATGTTTTCCAATCAACCCCTGTATAATCTATAGTGCACAGATGAGAAGAATGAAAGCAAGGGACGAAGGAGGGCACGGAGAATTGCAAGCGATACAATGACATACTACCTGAGAATAAAGGAACAGTCAAGACGTATGAGAAATACCTATTACTTGACAACGTTAACTATCAATGCGGAAAAACTGTGAACTAAAATAATGTGGTAAGGGTGAGTAGGGGTTGGAGGTAGTAGACCCTTTTCTCAGGTTGCAGTGACAGTGTTTATTATCCCTCAGTCGTGTAGTCAGTTGTTAGTGACAGTGTAAGGTGCGAAAGTTAGACCTTTTATTCACAGTGTATACATATTTAAGTCTGCCAGACAGTAGTTGGAAATCAGTTGCTGATTTAATTTCTTGTACGTCACATTATCCAGAACCCCGTAGGCATACAACCTCCGATGATCTTTCACTAATTTGATCTCCTATTTCAAGTAGGTCTACCACTATATTTTGCCACTGATTACACCAGTTGCCCAGTCATTAGCTTGTACCAACGGTGGGAGGAGATACTCTTCCCCTCTTCTACACTAGCGCCAATTACTTCCCCTCACCGGCTAAAAAGTTAATGCGGTTGAGTAATACTGCTTTCATTCACTTCGTTCAAATCATGGTTAATATTATTCTCCCACTTCATTATTGGCCTATCAATTGGGCGTTCCATACCACTCTCAATCTGCTTTCGTTCCACGTACCCTGCTCATCGTAGTCTACGAGACTTAACTGTTCTTATTACATCTGGTTTCCTACAACGATTATGTAGTTCACTGTTATGTAATCTTCTCCATTTGCCTTGTCTGTTCCTAAGAACTTTATTTCTAAATACTCGTAATAATTTACCCTACCTTGACAATGAGACTCTATGTTTCGAATCAATAGTGGGAGTGTTTCAAACAAGCTAACTTAGTTACTATTATTTTCCCTTGTCCACCGCTGTGGGTCTCGAGGTAGCGTGCTGCCTTGTCACGCAGCGGGCCCGGGTTCGATCCCCGGTCGGGACAGTTTTTCTGGGTGAGGTTTTTGTCGGGGTTTTTCCTCGCCTGCAAGACAAATGTCAGGAAAACTTCAAGGCCCAAACGGTCCCCGAAATCATATGGCCATCATCATTATCAACATCACTCATCATCCTTCACAGGTGTGGAAAGTAACGGGAAGCTACCACACCAACAATTCCCTAGTAAAGCTGCAAAGCATAGCATCAAAATGCTATGATTGCAGTGAAAGACCCTGCCCTGGGGAAGAATTACTATGGATGGATTTTCCCATAGATAGTTATATGGGGTCGACACATCGCCTAAGTGTGACACCCCAGAGGACAGCTAAGCGTATTACTTGGAAGGGCAAACGGTCGGTAAATTGTTTTACAGAGTCCTCTTTATTCAACTTACTGTTGTTTTTCGTGCCTGAAAATCTTCAGTTTCGGAACTTCAGCTTAAAATCGCTCCCGGAGGACTTGCCTCTTGCATTTTTTCATCCTAAAAATCCCTGGACCCCGCCCGTGTTTGTACCAGCAACCTCGGAACTTAGAGGCAAGGAAGATAACCACTAGTCCACCGCGGCCGCGGCCGAATTAAAACGAACTCTCAAGCACTATCGAACCTGCAGGTTTAGGGCCGCAAGGATATAAGCTCTCCACACATTCCTATCCTGAGCCATTGTTTTCCAATCATTCCCTATATAACACTGGTCAACATGATTTTTGTCTCACGAGTACCAGTACATAATGCAGCTTTTTTATCGTGTTTTCAAATATGTATTTCGGAATTTCTCCATCACCCCACAGTTTTTATTTGGTTTCAATTAATGGATTTAAGTAATTACTTTTTTTTAATAAACGTTTTTTCATTCCATTTGTCCATTGAGCGATGAGCACAGGGAACACTTCATCAGGTGATTTCAGTTATGGAAAGAGATATCAAGGCAAATGGAATCCTAATATGCTGGCCGATTATTGTTTGGACGATCAAGAGAGATGCTCCACAGGCGAAATATAGCAGAAAATCGTAATTTCTTACTTTCTAGGTGAGTCCAAATGTTCGAATATTGTGTAGTTACGAATGTAGAAAATATTGAAGTGTTTGAAATTATAAATGCCTGTCTCTCGGAAACCTTGCGTGATGGAGAGAAAAAACCGATATCATATTTTATTTCAGGAGAAAAAATACTATCAGAATCACATATTTTTCTTTGTCACAACAAAAAAAAGTATCTTTTTTGTTA
>JASPKZ010004837.1:0-12124 GCA_030220185.1 Diploptera punctata | reverse complement strand
TATCTACAGAACTGTGTCACGGATTTAAAATGCACAAATCCGGTGTCAACCAATATTCATTTGGGTTCCGGGTTATCGTAATTACAGTTAACAAAAAATGTAAAATTCTCGAATATTAAGATCTTATAACTACTTTCTTGAGAGAGTGTACGCGTTTATGATCAAAAATCCCTATAAGTACATAACTTCAAATTGGGTTGAAAATGTTATATCCTACAGTTTGCAGAAATGTCAAATTTTTCGAACTTCAAAAAATGCAACTATCTCTAGAGACGGTGTCCTGCATTTATAATGCAAAAATCCGGTATAATCCAGAATTTCAAAATTGAGTTTTCCGTGGTTATCGTTTTACAGATTAACAAAAAAGTAAAATTCACGACTATTATTATAGTGCACAACTACTATCTTGAGAAAGTGTAAAGCGTGTATGATGCAAAAAATCCAGTAATAAGTACGTTTTCACCTTAAAATGTCCAAATTTCGAACTTGAAAAAATGTCAAAAAACTACTATCTAAGACGTCCCCGAATTTATAATGCACGAAAATCCGGTATAAATACAGAATTTTCAAATTGAGTTGTCCGTGGTATCGTCTTACAGATTACAAAAATGTAAAATTTCCACGATTATTATGATAGTGCACAACTACTATCTTGAAAAGTGTAAAGCGTTTATGATCAAAAAATCCAGTATAAGTACAGAATTTGAAATTGTGTTGGAAAAATGTTACATTCTTACAGTTTGACCAGAAAATGTCAAATTTTTCGAAACTTCAAAAAATGCAATACTACTATCTAGAGACGTTGTCCCGGATTTATAATTCCGAAATTAGGTATATATCCCAGAATTTCAAAATTGAGTTTTTCGTGGTTATCGTCTTATAGATTAACAAAAAAATGTAAAATTCACGATTATTAATATAGTGCACAACTACTATCTTGAGAAAGTGTAAAGCGTTTTGATGCAAAAATCCAGTATAAGTACTGAATTTCAAAATTGTGTAGAAAATTTTATACTCTTACAGTTTTTCATATTTGAAGAGAAAATTACACGCTCAGACACCGGACTTGAACCCGGGACCCTTGGTCCCGGGTTCAAGTCCCCGTCTCAGCGTGTAATTTTTCTCTTCAAATATGATTTATCCATCATTGGATGTACGAAATCAATAATAAAAAAAAAAATCTTACAGTTTGACCAGAAAATGACAAATTTTTCGAAACTTCAAAAATGCAAAATTTACTATCAAGAGACTGTGACCCGGAATTAAAATGCACAAAATCCGGTGTCAAACCAGATATTAAAAATGGGGTTTTCCGTGTTTATCGTCTTATAGGTTAGCAAAAAAATGTAAAATACTCGATTATTAAGAAACTGCATAACTACATTCTTGAGACAGTGTAAAGCGTTTATGACGCAAAAAGTCCAGTATAAGTACATAACTTCAAATTGTGTTTGGAAAATGTTATATTCTTACAGTTTGACCAGAAAAGGTCAAATTATTCGAAATTTCAAAGAATGAAAACTACTAACTAGAGACGTGTCCCGGATTTATAATGCAGAAAATCCGGTATAAATCCAGAATTTCAAAATTGAGTTTTCCGTGGTTATCGTCTTACACATTAACAAAAAATGTAAAAATTCACGATTATAAAGATAGTGCACACCTACTATCTTGAGAATGTGTAAAGCGTTTATGATGTTAAAAATCCAGTATAAGTACAGAATTTCAAATTTGTGTTGGAAAATGTTACATTCTTACAGTTTGACCAGAAAATGTCAAATTTTTCGATACTTCAAAAAATGCAAAACTACTATCTACAGACTGTGTCACGGATTTAAAATGCACAAAATCCGGTGTCAAACCAGATATTCAATTTGGGTTTCCGTGGTTATCGTCTTACAGGTTAACAAAAAAATGTAAAAACTCTCGATTATTAAGAATCTGCATAACTACTTTCTTGAGACAGTGTAAAGCGTTTATGACGCAAAAAATCCAGTATAAGTACATAACTTCAAAATTGTGTTGGAAAATGTTATATTCTTACAGTTTGACCAGAAAATGTCAAATTTTTCGAAATTTCAAAAAATGCAAAACTACTCTCTAGAGACTGTGTCCTGCATTTATAATGCAAAAAATCCGGTATAAATCCAGAATTTCAAAATTGAGTTTTCCGTGGTTATCGTTTTACAGATTAACAAAAAAGTAAAATTCACGACTATTATTATAGTGCACAACTACTATCTTGAAAAGTGTAAAGCGTGTATGATGCAAAAAATCCAGTATAAGTACAGTTTTACACTGAAAAGGTCAATTTTTTCGAACTTGAAAAAAATGCAAAAACTACTATCTAGAGACGTTTGTCCCGGATTTATAATGCAGAGAAAATCCGGTATAAATTCAGAATTTCAAAATTGAGTTTTCCGTAGTTACCGTCTTACAGATTAACAAAAAATGTAAAGTTCACGATTATTAATATAGTGCACAACAACTATCTTGAGAAAGTGTAAAGCGTTTATGATGCAAAAATCCAGTATAAGTACAGAATTCGAAAATTGTGTTGGAAAATGTTATGTTCTTACAGTTTGACCAGAAAATGTCAAATTTTTCGAAACTT
Organism: Diploptera punctata; assembly: GCA_030220185.1. Taxonomy (NCBI): domain Eukaryota; kingdom Metazoa; phylum Arthropoda; class Insecta; order Blattodea; family Blaberidae; genus Diploptera; species Diploptera punctata. The sequence continues at coordinate 9,510 of JASPKZ010004837.1, read as the reverse complement.
CAAAAAATGCAAAACTACTATCTAGAGACTGTGTCCCGGATTTAAAATGCACAAAATCCGGTGTCAAACCAGATATTCAATTTGGGTTTTCCGTGGTTATCGTCTTATAGGTTAACAAAAAAAGTAAAATTTCTCGATTGTTAAGAAACTGCATAACTACTTTCTTGAGACAGTGTAAAGCGTTTATGACGCAAAAAAAATCCAGTATAAGTACATAACTTCAAAATTGTGTTGGAAAATGTTATATTCTACAATTTGACCAGAAAATGTCAAATTTTTTCGAAACTTCAAAAATGCAAAACTACTTTCTAGAGACTGTGTCCTGCATTATAATGCAAAAAATCCGGTATAAATCCAGAATTTCAAAATTGAGTTTTCCGTGGTTATCGTTTTACAGATTAACAAAAAAAGTAAAAATTCACGACTATTATTATAGTGCACAACTACTATCTTGAGAAAGTGTAAAGCGTTTATGATGCAAAAAATCCAGTATAAGTACAGAATTTGAAATTTGTGTTGGAAAATGTTACATTCTTACAGTTTGACCAGAAAATGTCAAATTTTTCGAAACTTCAAAAAATGCAAAACTACTATCTAGAGACTGTGTCACGGATTTAAAATGCACAAAATCCGGTGTCAAACCAGATATTCAATTTGGGTTTCCGTGGTTATCGTCTTACAGGTTAACAAAAAAATGTAAAAATTCTCGATTATTAAGAAACTGCATAACTACTTTCTTGAGTCAGTGTAACGCGTTTATGATGCAAAAAATCCAGTATACGTGCTTAACTTCAAAATTGTGTTGGAAAAACGTTTATGTTTCAGTTTGTCCAGAAAAGTCAAATTTTTCGAAACTTCAAAAATGCAAAACTACTATCTAGAGACGTTGTCCCGGATTTATAATGCAGAAAATCCGGTATAAATCGAGAATTTCAAAATTGAGTTTTCCGTGGTTATCGTCTTACAGATTAACAAAAAAATGTAAAATTTCACGATTATTAAGATAGTGCACAACTACTATCTTGAAAAAGTGTAAAGCGTTTATGATGCAAAAAATCCAGTATAAGTACAGAATTTCAAAATTGTGTTGGAAAATGTTACATTCTTACAGTTTGACCAGAAAATGTCAACTTTTTCGAAACTTCAAAAAAATGCAATACTACTATCTAGAGACGTTTGTCCCGGATTTATAATTCAGAAAATTCGGTATATATCCAGAATTTCAAAATTGAGTTTTTCGTGGTTATCGTCTTATAGATTAACAAAAAAATGTAAAAATTCACGATTATTAATATAGTGCACAACTACTATCTTGAGAAAGTGTAAAGCGTTTATGATGCAAAAATCCAGTATAAGTACTGAATTTCAAAATTGTGTTGGAAAATTTTATACTCTTACAGTTTTTCATATTTGAAGAGAAAAAATTACACGCTCAGACCGGGACTTGAACCCGGGACCCTTGGTCCCGGGTTCAAGTCCCCGTCTCAGCGTGTAATTTTTCTCTTCAAATATGATTTATCCATCATTGAGATGTACGAAATCAAATAATAAAAAAAAAATCTTACAGTTTGACCAGAAAATGACAAATTTTTCGAAACTTCAAAAAATGCAAAATTACTATCAAGAGACTGTGACCCGGAATTAAAATGCACAAAATCCGGTGTCAAACCAGATATTAAAAATGGGGTTTTCCGTGTTTATCGTCTTATAGGTTAGCAAAAAAATGTAAAAATACTCGATTATTAAGAAACTGCATAACTACATTCTTGAGACAGTGTAAAGCGTTTATGACGCAAAAAGTCCAGTATAAGTACATAACTTCAAAATTGTGTTGGAAAATGTTATATTCTTACAGTTTGACCAGAAAATGTCAAATTTTTCGAAATTTCAAAGAATGCAAAACTACTAACTAGAGACGTTGTCCCGGATTTATAATGCAGAAAATCCGGTATAAATCCAGAATTTCAAAATTGAGTTTTCCGTGGTTATCGTCTTACACATTAACAAAAAAATGTAAAAATTCACGATTATAAAGATAGTGCACAACTACTATCTTGAGAATGTGTAAAGCGTTTATGATGCTAAAAATCCAGTATAAGTACAGAATTTCAAATTTGTGTTGGAAAATGTTACATTCTTACAGTTTGACCAGAAAATGTCAAATTTTTCGAAACTTCAAAAAATGCAAAACTACTATCTACAGACTGTGTCACGGATTTAAAATGCACAAAATCCGGTGTCAAACCAGATATTCAATTTGGGTTTCCGTGGTTATCGTCTTACAGGTTAACAAAAAAATGTAAAAACTCTCGATTATTAAGAATCTGCATAACTACTTTCTTGAGACAGTGTAAAGCGTTTATGACGCAAAAAATCCAGTATAAGTACATAACTTCAAAATTGTGTTGGAAAATGTTATATTCTTACAGTTTGACCAGAAAATGTCAAATTTTTCGAAATTTCAAAAAATGCAAAACTACTCTCTAGAGACTGTGTCCTGCATTTATAATGCAAAAAATCCGGTATAAATCCAGAATTTCAAAATTGAGTTTTCCGTGGTTATCGTTTTACAGATTAACAAAAAAAGTAAAAATTCACGACTATTATTATAGTGCACAACTACTATCTTGAGAAAGTGTAAAGCGTGTATGATGCAAAAAATCCAGTATAAGTACAGTTTTACCTGAAAATGTCAATTTTTCGAAACTTGAAAAAATGCAAAACTACTATCTAGAGACGTTGTCCCGGATTTATAATGCAGAAAATCCGGTATAAATTCAGAATTTCAAAATTGAGTTTTCCGTAGTTATCGTCTTACAGATTAACAAAAAAATGTAAAATTCACGATTATTAATATAGTGCACAACAACTATCTTGAGAAAGTGTAAAGCGTTTATGATGCAAAAAATCCAGTATAAGTACAGAATTCGAAAATTGTGTTGGAAAATGTTATATTCTTACAGTTTGACCAGAAAATGTCAAATTTTTCGAAACTTCAAAAAATGCAAAACTACTATCTAGAGACTGTGTCCCGGATTTAAATGCACAAAATCCGGTGTCAAACCAGATATTCAATTTGGGTTTTCCGTGGTTATCGTCTTATAGGTTAACAAAAAAATGTAAAATTTCTCGATTATTAAGAAACTGCATAACTACTTTCTTGAGACAGTGTAAAGCGTTTATGACGCAAAAAATCCAGTATAAGTACATAACTTCAAAATTGTGTTGGAAAATGTTATATTCTTACAGTTTGACCAGAAAATGTCAAATTTTTCGAAACTTCAAAAAATGCAAAACTACTTTCTAGAGACTGTGTCCTGCATTTATAATGCAAAAAATCCGGTATAAATCCAGAATTTCAAAATTGAGTTTTCCGTGGTTATCGTCTTACAGATTAACAAAAAGTAAAAATTCACGACTATTATTATAGTGCACAACTACTATCTTGAGAAAGTGTAAAGCGTTTATGATGCAAAAAATCCAGTATAAGTACAGAATTTGAAATTTGTGTTGGAAAATGTTACATTCTTACAGTTTGACCAGAAAATGTCAAATTTTTCGAAACTTCAAAAAATGCAAAACTACTATCTAGAGCGTTGTCCGCGATTTATAATGCAGAAAATCCGGTAATAAAATCGAGAATTTCAAAAATTGAGGTTTCCGTGGTTATCGTCTTACAGGTTAACAAAAAAATGTAAAAATTCTCGATTATTAAGAAACTGCATAACTACTTTCTTGAGACAGTGTAACGCGTTTATGATTCAAAAAATCCAGTATAAGTACAGAATTTGAAAATTGTGTTGGAAAATGTTACATTCTTACAGTTTGACCAGAAAATGTCAAATTTTTCGAAACTTCAAAAAATGCAATACTACTATCTAGAGACGTTGTCCCGGATTTATAATTCAGAAAATTCGGTATATATCCAGAATTTCAAAATTGAGTTTTTCGTGGTTATCGTCTTATAGATTAACAAAAAAATGTAAAAATTCACGATTATTAATATAGTGCACAACTACTATCTTGAGAAAGTGTAAAGCGTTTATGATGCAAAAATCCAGTATAAGTACTGAATTTCAAAATTGTGTTGGAAAATGTTATACTCTTACAGTTTGACCAGAAAATGTCAAATTTTTCGAAACTTCAAAAAATGCAAAACTACTATCTAGAGACTGTGTCACGGATTTAAAATGCACAAAATCCGGTGTCAAACCAGATATTCAATTTGGGTTTCCGTGGTTATCGTATTACAGGTTAACAAAAAAATGTAAAAATTCTCGATTATTAAGAATCTGTATAACTACTTTCTTGAGAGAGTGTAACGCGTTTATGATGCAAAAAATCCAGTATAAGTTCATAACTTCAAAATTGTGTTGGAAAATGTTATTTTCTCACAGTTTGACCAGAAAATGTCAAATTTTTCGAAACTTCAAAAAATGCAAAACTACTATCTAGAGACGTTGTCCCAGGATTTATAATGCAGAAAATCCGGTATAAATTCAGAATTTCAAAATTGAGTTTTCCGTAGTTATCGTCTTACAGATTAACAAAAAAATGTAAAAATTCACGATTATTAATATAGTGCACAACAACTATCTTGAGAAAGTGTAAAGCGTTTATGATGCAAAAAATCCAGTATAAGTACAGAATTCGAAAATTGTGTTGGAAAATGTTATATTCTTACAGTTTGACCAGAAAATGTCAAATTTTTCGAAACTTCAAAAAATGCAAAACTACTATCTAGAGACTGTGTCACGGATTTAAAATGCACAAAATCCGGTGTCAAACCAGATATTCAATTTGGGTTTCCGTGGTTATCGTCTTACAGGTTAACAAAAAAATGTAAAAATTCTCGATTATTAAGAAACTGCATAACTACTTTCTTGAGTCAGTGTAACGCGTTTATGATGCAAAAAATCCAGTATACGTGCATAACTTCAAAATTGTGTTGGAAAACGTTATATTTTTACAGTTTGACCAGAAAATGTCAAATTTTTCGAAACTTCAAAAAATGCAAAATTACTATCAAGCGACTGTGACCCGGAATTAAAATGCACAAAATCCGGTGTCAAACCAGATATTAAAAATGGGGTTTTCCGTGGTTATCGTCTTATAGGTTAGCAAAAAAATGTAAAAATACTCGATTATTAAGAAACTGCATAACTACATTCTTGAGACAGTGTAAAGCGTTTATGACGCAAAAAGTCCATTATAAGTACATAACTTGAAAATTGTGTTGGAAAATGTTATATTCTTACAGTTTGACCAGAAAAAGTCAAATTTTTCGAAGCTTCAAAAAATGCAAAACTACTATCTAGAGACTGTGTCCCGGATTTAAAATGCACAAAATCCGGGGTCAAACCAGATATTCAAAATTGGGTTTTCCGTGGTTATCGTCTTATAGGTTAACAAAAAAATGTAAAAATTCTCGATTATTAAGAAACTGCATAACTACTTTCTTCCCTCCATGGTATCTTTACCTTGTCGTGGTGGAGTGGCTTGTGTGCTTAAATGATCCTGAGAGCTATGCCGGCGGTAGCATTGCTGCCGATAGGGTTACCCATGCCGGACTGGTCGAAGGTGATAAGCCAGACGAAATAAGTACCTTGGTCGAAAGAGTGACGATCTTTCACCGTAAAAATACAACCGTCAAGAAATGCGGACATGGGTTCTACTGGGGTAAAATTTTCCGGAGGTCAAATAGTCCCCCATTCGGTTCTCCGGGCGGGGACTACTTCAGGGAACCCATGCCAAAGGCTCAAACACAGGGACATGTTCCTAGGAACATGGAATGTTAGGACTTTATACAATAGCGGGGCACTAGAGATATTAACGCGGGAATTGGATAAATCGCCCTTGGATATAGTCGCTTTACAGGAAGTTAGGTGGCCAGGAGAAGGTAGTCAGGAATCAGGAAGCTTTGCATTATACTATGGGGGTGCAGAAAGACCTGCATTTGGAACGGGTTTTTTAGTCAGAAGGAGGATCCTATCCGCTATCCGAGATATTAAGTTTGTTAGTGATAGGATATCATACATAATTCTAAAGGGTAAACGACATGATTTTATAATTGTAAATGTACATGCCCCCACAGAAGATAAAGATGACAAGATCAAGGATGAGTTCTATGAAGAATTAGAATGCTTATTTGATAGCCTTTCACGATATCATATGAAAATTGTCTTAGGAGATTTTAATGCAAAAGTGGGGCGGGAAGATATATTCAAACCAACAATAGGCAAATTCAGTCTTCATGAAGATAGTAACGACAACGGGGTTAGATTAGTCACATTTGCCACATCAAAGAATCTCATTGTTAAGAGCACAACATTTCAACATAAGGATATTCATAAATACACCTGGACGTCCCCAGATGGAGAAACTCGGAACCAGATAGATCATGTATTAGTGGATAAACGCTGGCACAGTAGCATCATTGATGTTAGATCAGTTAGAGGGACAGACTGCAATTCAGATCATCATCTGGTCAGGGTGAAAATCAGACAACGGCTATCGCTTCTGAGAGGAACAAACGCTAAAGATGATTCTGTAAAATATGAATTAAAAAAACTTGAAAAATGATGAAATGCGGCAAGAATACCAAATCAAAATTGCTAATAGATTTGAAATACTGGAATCTTCAGATGACAATGTGGCAAACGAAGAAGAAACTGATATAAATAAAGAATGGGAGGCTATAAGAGATACTATTAAATTGTCAGCATCAGAAAGCATTGGTTGTTTAAAAAAGAGGCAAAACAAGAAATGGTTTGATGAGGAATGTGCCGACATTGTAAAGAAAAGAAAGCTAGCAAAAATGAAATGGTTACACGAGCCAAATGAAGTAAATTTAGAGCAATTGGGTAGTGTTAGACGGGAAACCACCAAGTTACTAAAGAGTAAAAAGAGGGAATATTTGAGAGAGAAGATTAATGATCTTGAAATTAATGCAAAAAATAGGAACATTAGAGAATTATATCAGGGAATTAGTATAGAGAAGAAAGGGTTTCAGGCTAGAACAAACATAATTCGGAATGAAAATGGGGATATGATTGCAGATTCCAAGAGTATATTAAATAGATGGAAAAGTTATTTTAATCAGCTATTAAATGTACATACAGAACAGGACATTGAGGAGGATAAGTTACAGACAGCAGAAATGCTAGTCGCAGAGCCAAGTGCATTAGAGGTTGAAATGGCAATTGAAAAATTGAAGATGTATAAAGCATCAGGTTCAGATGAGATCCCAGCAGAACTGATAAAATCAGGGGGAGAAAAATTGATGGACAAGATACGCTGTTTGCTTAGTATGATTTGGGAAAAAGAAGCTCTTCCAGATGAATGGAAGGAGTCAATTATCATACCAATTTATAAGAAAGGAGATAAAACTGATTGCAACAACTATAGGGGCATCTCATTACTTTCAACTTCGTACAAAATTCTAACAAATATATTAGTAAGCAGACTTACTCCCTATATTGATGACATTCTAGGAGATCATCAATGTGCATTTAGAAGAAACAGGTCTACAACAGATCAGATTTTTAGTATAAGACAGATTTTAGAAAAGAAATGGGAATATAATGGTACTGTACATCAACTATACATAGACTTCCAAAAAGCATATGATTCAATTAAGAGGGAGAAGTTATATAGTATCCTGCTGGAGTTCGGAATTCCTAAAAAGTTAGTTAGACTTATACGAATGTGTCTAAATGGCTCAACGAGTAGGGTGCGTGTAGGCAAACAGTTTTCAGACACTTTTGAAATCCAGAATGGGTTGAAGCAAGGAGATGCACTATCTCCTCTACTATTTAATTTTGTACTAGAGCATGCCATTAAATCTTTAGAGAATGAGGAAGGCTTACAACTGAATGGTATTAATAAGCTGTTAGTTTATGCTGATGATGTAGTACTACTGGCCGATAGCGAGGAGATACTAAAGGCCAACACGCACACACTATTGAGTAACACTAAGAAATTAGGACTGGAAGTAAATATCAGTAAAACTAAATATATGGTCACACGTAGAAATACATTATATAATGGAAATGGACAGCTAATGACAAATGAGGGAAATTTTGAAGAATTGGCTGAATTCAAATACCTAGGAACAATAATCACAAATAGGAATGAGATGCACAAAGAAATTAAACATAGGCTCAATTCTGGAAATGCATGCTATTATGCATTGCAGAGACTTTTGATGTCCCAACTCCTTTCAAAAAACGTTAAGCTGAAAATATATAAAACTATTATTCTACCAGTTATATTATATGGGTGCGAAACATGGACTCTTACTTTAAGGGAGGAAAGGAGATTACGAGTATTTGAGAATGAAGTTCTTAGGAAAATTTTTGGACCAAAGAGAGATGAACAGACAGGTGAATGGAGAAGACTACATAACAATGAACTACACGGTCTTTATAGGAAGCCAGATATAATAAGAACAGTTAAGTCCCGTAGACTGCGATGGGCAGGACATGTTGCGCGTATGGGGAATGAAAGACGTGCATGGAAACTTCTTGTAGGAAAGCCAGAAGGAAAACGCCCAGTTGGTAGACCAAGAATGAGGTGGGAGAACAACATTAACTATGATTTGAGGGAAGTAGATTATACAGGGAATGATTGAAAAGCATTAGCTCAGGATAGGGATGTATGGAGAGCTTATGTCCGTGCGGCCATGAACCTACGGGTTCGATAGTGCCAGTGAGTAAGTAAGTAAGTATAACTACTTTCTTGAGACAGTGTAAAGCGTTCATGACGCAAAAATACCAGTATAAGTACATACCTTCATAATTGTGTTGGAAAATGTTATATTCTTACAGTTTGACGAGAAAATGTCAATTTTTTCGAAACTTCAAAAAATGCAAAACTACTATCTAGAGACTGTGACCCGGATTTGTAATGCAAAAAATCCGGTATCAAACCAGATATTCAAAATTGAGTATCCTGTGGTTATCGTCTTACAAGTTAACAAAAAAATGTAAAATTTCTCGATTATTAAGAAACTGCATAACTACTTTCTTGAGACAGTGTAAAGCGATCATTATGCAAAAAATCCAGTTTAAGTACAGAATTTGAAAATTGTGTTGAAAAATGTTATATTCTTACAGTTTGACCAGAAAATGCCAAATTTTTCGAAGTTTCAAAAAATGAAAAACTACTCTCTAGAGACCTTGTCCCGGATTAATAATGCAAAAAATCAGGTATAAATCCAGAATTTCAAAATTGAGTTTTCCGTGGTTATCGTCTTACAGATTAACAAAAAAATGTAAAATTTCACGATTATTAAGATAGTGCACAACTACTATCTTGAGAAAGTGTAAAGCGTTTATGATGCAAAAAATTATGTATAAGTACAGAATATCAAAATTGTGTTGGAAAATGTTATATTCTTAGAGTTTGACCAGAAAATGTCAAATTTTTCGAAACTTCAAAAAATGCAAACCTACTATCTAGAGACGTTGTCCCCGGATTTCTAAGCAAAAATCCGGTATAAATTCAGAT
>JASPKZ010004836.1:0-55108 GCA_030220185.1 Diploptera punctata | reverse complement strand
TAAATCTTTCATTTAAACTGTTGGGAAGTAATATATCTCCTCACTTGATAGATGGAATAATTCTCACTACCTGCCGTCCACGCTGCACTCGCTTCATCCACCAACTCCGCTCTAAAATCAAGCAGGGACTCCATCTGCTACGCACACCGGTTGCCATTTCTGTATTCTGCATTCGATTTCTGTGTCTTATAGTTAAAAACGGCATATATATTTTGGATACGGCCTTTGTACATCACAACGCTTCTCTGGAAGAAATTTGAAGGTAGGTATTGGCATGCAATTGTTGCTAGTTCCCTTGTCAGTAAGGTAGGAAAATTACCTACATTTATTTATTTTATTTAGCAGTTTACACAATGAATCACACGATCTTCCTGAGCCAAATTTATCTACTGTCATTCTCCTCGATATTTGCCTCTCATTTCAATTTTCCCACCCTATCACTGTTCCCTCATGTTGCTTAAAACACCACAAATCCACGTTACCTTTGTTGTCATATTTCCGTTCAACCAGGTGGCACCCATTCCAGTTTTATTAGAAATCTGCCTTCTGTTATTCCTTTTATATACTGCCATATCAGTTTAATTTTATAAAAATTGAATCCACAATTGAAGTTTGAACATGTATCAGCGGCACTATGCAACTCCACCTTCCAGGCGCTCCAAACCTCAGAACTGGGTTACAATAAGGCAAATGCCAGGTAAAGTTCAACATATAGTTAAAGAAATTCAGTATTATCAAAGCAATTGGTTACAACATGTCCAAAGAATGAACCCATCTCGCTTTCCTAAATTAGCATTGCAATTCAGCCTAAAAAAATACTAAGGAAGATATATGGGGCAGTACAAGAATAATATGGAGAATTAGAACGAACCAAGAATTGAAAGAATTGTATAGGGATTTAGAAGAAAGAGACTGGAATTGGTAGAACACGTTTTGCGGATGGAGCAGAAAACGGGTGCAAAAAGGATTTTAGAACAGAAATAAGAAAGAAGAAGAAAGTAGGAAGACAGAAACTAAGATGGTTGGATAAGGTTGAGGAAGACTTAAGACAACTGGATATTAAAAGATGGAGACAGAAACATAGGAATAGAGAAGAATGGGCAGATTTTATGAAGGAGTCAAAGTTCTAGAGGCCCTTAGAGCCAAACGAAGAAGAAGTATCAACTTAAAAGACGTCAAGATAAAGAAAGACCAAAATTAAGGTGGACTGACCAAGAGATAGATTGTTTACACAATACTTTTTGAATACAACTCAAATGTTATAATTAACTATAATCCTAAATTAAGAGGCTCATTCAAGAGATCCTTGGTTTCATTCCTGAAATAGACCAGTTAGTAAGATTAACATCACATATTCACAGTAGGAATAGATGTTGATACTCGGGCATATTTCACGTCAGAACCATGATTATTGCTGTTCCCACTGGAATTAAATTTTTAGTTGATTGTCTACAGTTTATGGATCTCAACTAACTTATAGTGCACCTTGCTTATGATCATTAGGATTTGTTTTTCAATTTACGATTTTAGGCTTAACAGGGATTGTTCTCCACATCTTGAGATCTCATACGAACAAACTCAAATGACGTAAATCTAAATATGATGAATTATGGATGATTATATTGCATCCATTTTCGAGGGAGATCTTACATTATTTAAATAAACTTAAACCATGGATATAAATCTGTTTATGTAATTTAATTTATGTTCACAAATTATATTAAATTGTAGGATTCTCAAATAAATTCGATCATGAAAATATGGCTTTACTACAGTCAGATTCAACCCAGGAAGTTACTGTGTGTTTAGAATAGGGAACTGGGTTGCCATTTTAACAGTATTTTCTTGAGAGAAATCCTTATATAAAATTGAAGATTGCAACACAGCAGGTACATAGTTGTAATTTGTAGCCGTCTAAGCCACCCGCTCTTAAAAAGAACAGTTACTACTTGTCACTGAGCTCGTGCAGATCTGCACTATCCTGTGTGAAAGTGTCGACTCTCATATTTACTATAAACTAGTTTGCATGCCGTAAAAGAAAAACTATGTTTTTTAAATGTATAGTACACAGATTTAGAGAATAGTACTGCTAACCTTGCCCCTCCATCCCTCCCTCCCTAAACAAACAAATACCGTTATTATGAGTTTGGAAACATCTACCCTCTATACGTAGGGGGACACTGGCATAACCCATAAGGTCTTTAGTAACTTCCTGGGTTGAATTAGAGTGTACATTGTGTATAACTCATACCTGATATCCCGTTTCTCGAAAGCTGACATATTTATCTGTTCTTATTTAATACGCTAAATTCCCGAAGGTCGTGGGTTCGAGTCTCGGTGAGGTCAGCATTTTTAAACTTGTCTAAACAATCTGAAGATACTATGGTCCTCAAGTCGATTCAGTCTCTAACATGTATTGTCCGTCGCCGTGGCTTACTTGGTAGAGTCCCTACCTTCCACTTCGGCAACCCGGGTTCGATTCCCGGCGAGGTAGGGGATTTTAAATCTCCACCTTTGGGCTGGGTGTGTGTCTATATGTGAGATTAAAGTAAGTTAACTAAAACAAACAGGTAAAACAAGAAGGAAAAGCAGTGTAAACGGAAAAGAGGGGAAAAAAGAGTATCAGACGCTTGTTCTGGGGATAAAAGTGGCCGTTACCCAGGGCGGACAACCCGGCTTAATCTAGTGCCAATTTTCTGGAAAATGTAGCACTAATGGGAAACGGAATAAGAACATAATAACTTTACTTAGTTTATACCTTAAAAGTTTAAGCTCTAACATTGTAGGTAATGTTAGGAGCTCACAAGAAGGCGAGCAGGGCATGAAGAGAGGGAGGTTGTTATCGCTGTGAATCCCCGGTGCAGGCAGTTCTACGCATTGAACTGTATTAATCGTTCACAAACCTTGAGTTTTTTTTCTTGCACAGTTGTGTCTTGAATCCATTTGTTGCAGTTACTAACATTGTTTCATTTACATTACAGTGTTAATAAATATTGTGTTTTAATAGTCCAGAAACGCAACTAATATTTTCAGGACAGGTACATGTGATAGAAAGCTGTTATAACTTAAAATATATATACAGTCAATATGCCCATTTCACCAATTAATGTTTTAAAATGGTCAACAAGTTTCTACAGCCAAGCTGTCATTCTCAAGACCAGATATTGACTGAAGACAAAATTGATAATACATAAATAAACAAATTCAGTTAAAAACAAACTACGTCACATGACGCAATCATTCATAAGTAAACAAAACATAATAAAACTAATCCTCTTTTGTTTCAATTAAAGAAAAGAGGGCGCTGTACGGAATAGGGCCCTTGTCTTTATTCATGATTTTATCCTTTTTTTATAAATTTCCAAACTTTCAAGGACGTCAAGGAATTTGAAATCAATGACCGAACGAATCAGCCTAAGGTTAGTTTTATTGATAGCATGACCGTAATCAGAAATATGCTGGGCAACTCCAGATTTTTCAATTCTGTTAAGTCTAAAATGGGCAATATGTTCATTAAATCTAGTTAAAATGGATCTTCTGGTTTGCCCAACATATTTCATATCACAGTCATTGCATCCAATTTCATAAATACCGAATTTTTTTAAACAATCGACTTTATCTTTAGGGTTTCCAAGTACACTATTTAATGTCAAAGTGGAAGTAAAAATTAATTTAGTATCTAATCCTTTGAATATCTTGTTCAAACCTCTAGTTAAAGAGGGAACGTACGGCATAATTGCAAAATTAGCTTCATTAATAGGAGAATGGAAGGCTGTAGAATCAGTAATAAGTTTTCTAAATTCAAATTTACAAATCAAATTATCAATAATATTTTCATTGAAACCATTACACTTAGCGATATCTTCAATGGTTTGTAATTCCTTATTATATCTATTTTTACTTAACGGAAAAGTGGTAAGACAGTGGACTAAAAAATTGAAACTGGCCATTTTATGTTGATTACAATGGTAAGAATCTGCCGTGATATATCTAAATGTACTGGTTTCTTTTCTATAAATATCAAATTCTAATCTATAATTATTTCTAATTATTAGCATATCCAGAAAGGGCAGCCTTCCATTCTCCTCCTCTTCATAAGTAAAATTTATGCTGGGAGTCCGGTCATTTAATATTTCAATAAATTCCTGTACATTGCATTTTTTGGTATCAAAAATAGCAAAAATGTCGTCAACATATCTGAGCCAGAACCTGGAAAAATAATCTAATTCCTTTTCAAGCTCTGTCTCAAATCTGCTCATAAAAAGATCAGCTAGGAAAGGAGACAATGAATTACCCATTGCAGTTCCTTCCTTTTGTTCGTAAAACCTATTATTAAATTGAAAAATGTTTTGATTCATACAAAGTCCCGTTAACTTGATATATTGATTTACAATATGGGGCTCCAATTTATTATACAGTAGTAAGTCTTCCAAGTAATGCAACGTCTGAGGTATAGGTATACTAGGAAAGAGATATTTCACATCAACAGAAATTAAAATCTCTCCATCCTGCAGCTCAATATTCTTAGCTTTCTCAATTAATTTCAGTGAATTCTTACCAGCAAAGCCGGACTGTGGTAGGGGTAGATTACCAAACTCACAACTCAACCATTTAGAAATATTGTAGATATGGCTGAAACTATAGGTCTAACTAATTTTCCAGGCTTGTGTATTTTAGGTAAACAGTACAATTTAGGTACCAATGGATTCGAAACATTCAATTTACGTTTTAGTTCCTTAGTAATAAGATGATTGCATGAATTCACAACATTAGTTACGTCCGTGATCATGTTAGGTAATGGATTTTTATTAACTAACCGATAAGGACCACTAGTAATCATATCATTAACCCGATTATAGTAGTTCTGTTTATCTAAGACAACGACCCTATTCCCTTTATCAGCTTTCATGTAAAAACAATCCTTTCTTCTCAAACTCTTAATGACTTTCCTGTTTTGTATGTCAATGCTATTTAATGATTTCTTAGAAGTAGCCAAATTCTTAGTAACGATCTGTTTGCTAGATTCTCTAATATATTGTTTCGTGGGTTCATTAAAATGTTTAACTGAAGATTCAATGCCAGCAATAACATTTTTCCATTTCGGAATTATGATCAGGTAAAGCAAATTTTAAGCCTTCATTTAACAACTGCAATTCTTGGTCATTAAAAGTTTGTGAAGAAAGATTCTCTACAATATTGACACTATCGGAGGATACCCCGGATCGCCTCTTGTGATTAAGAAGTTTTTTCAATTTAATCTGTTGGGAAGAACATTTTTTCTGAACCTTAAAATTAATAGATCGAAACATATTTCTTTGAAATTCACACCAATCTAAAAATTCAAGTTCATTAAGATGTGCTGTTAATATTTTCCACAGTTTATAAGATTGAATTTCCAATCTGCTCCTCTTAGAATAAAGGTATTTAATTTCCGAATCTAGCCACTATTGTTTAGTAAGTTTGGTTATTCCCTCTCTATTTCTACAATTTTTTGACACATTTACCTGAATGAATTTTTGGAAAAACGGATTCTTTTTCTACAATTCTTCAAAAAGGCAATGTCCAAACCAATGAAACTTATTTTAGTACTTATTTTATGGTATACATTGTGATCAGGTTTCCTAGTCATCATATTGAAATCAGTCTAATAAATCACAATATCGGTAACGATATCACTTACAAGCACAATGTAGTTGTAAGCTGAACATAA
Source organism: Diploptera punctata (assembly GCA_030220185.1). NCBI lineage: Eukaryota > Metazoa > Arthropoda > Insecta > Blattodea > Blaberidae > Diploptera > Diploptera punctata. Next base: position 49,398 of record JASPKZ010004836.1, on the reverse strand, counting down.
AGAAAACCAAGAATAGAATACCAAAGTGTGGTTGAGTTTTTGAAGTTGAAGAAATTTGTAGTCGTTCAAAAGTCGAATTGTATAGTAGCAGAATTAAAAAACAGGCAAGGTGATATATTTGCTGAAGATTTATGAATCCACTATGTAGGTGATTAATTGAAGTTGATAAAATCATAGATTCTTCCACTGATGAAATATAACACTGAATTACACACTTGAAATTCACAAGCAGGGTCCGATGCATAAATCCGACGAATAACAATATATCAAAATATCAAATACCTATATTATTTGTCAATAGTCAATAAAGATCAAATTGACCTGGATGTCCAATGTATTTAATACACAAGTGATCTTCTTGGTGATAAAATATTAAAATATATATACAGTCAATATGCCCATTTCACCAATTAATGTTTTAGAATGGTCAACAAGTTTCTACAGCCAAGCTGTCATTCTCAAGACCAGATATTGACTGAATACAAAATTGATAATAAATAAATAAACGAATTCAGTTAAAAACAAACTACGTCACATGACGCAATCATTCATAAGTAAACAAAAACTTAATACAACTAATCCTCTTTTGTTTCAATTAAAGAAAAGAGGGCGCTGTACGGAATAGGGCCCTTGTCTTTATTCATGATTTTATCCTTATTATAATATTTCTAAATGGTTGAGTTGTGAGTTTGGTAATCTACCCCTACCACAGTCCGGCTTTGCTGTTCGAATTCGCTGGAATTAATTGAGAAAGCTAAGAATATTGAGCTGCAGGATGGAGAGATTTTAATTTCTTTTGATGTGAAATCTCTCTTTCCTAGTATACCTTATACCTCAGACGTTGCATTACTTGGAAGACTTACTACTGTATAATAAATTGGAGCCCCATATTGTAAATCAATATATCAAGTTAACGGAACTTTGTATGAATCAAAACATTTTTCAATTTAATAATAGGTTTTACGAACAAAAGGAAGGAACTGCAATGGGTAATTCATTGTCTCCTTTCCTAGCTGATCTTTTTATGAGCAGATTTGAGACAGAGCTTGAAAAGGAATTAGATTATTTTTCCAGGTTCTGGCTCAGATATGTTGACGACATTTTTGCTATTTTTGATACCAAAAAATGCAATGTACAGGAATTTATTGAAATATTAAATGACCGGACTCCCAGCATAAATTTTACTTATGAAGAGGAGGAGAATGGAAGGCTGCCCTTTCTGGATATGCTAATAATTAGAAATAATTATAGATTAGAATTTGATATTTATAGAAAAGAAACCAGTACATTTAGATATATCACGGCAGATTATTACCATTGTAATCAACATAAAATGGCCAGTTTCAATTTTTTAGTCCACCGTCTTACCACTTTTCCGTTAAGTAAAAATAGATATAATAAGGAATTACAAACCATTAAAGATATCGCTAAGTGTAATGGTTTCAATGAAAATATTATTGATAATTTGATTTGTAAATTTGAATTTAGAAAACTTATTACTGATTCTACAGCCTTCCATTCTCCTATTAATAAAGCTAATTTTGCAATTATGCCGTACGTTCCCTCTTTAACTAGAGGTTTGAACAAGATATTCAAAGGATTAGATACTAAATTAATTTTTACTTCCACTTTGACATTAAATAGTGAACTTGGAAACCCTAAAGATAAAGTCGATTGTTTAAAAAAATTCGGTATTTATGAAATTGGATGCAATGACTGTGATATGAAATATGTTGGGCAAACCAGAAGATCCATTTTAACTAGATTTAATGAACATATTGCCCATTCTAGACTTAACAGAATTGAAAAATCTGGAGTTGCCCAGCATATTTCTGATTACGGTCATGCTATCAATAAAACTAACCTTAGGCTGATTCGTTCGGTCATTGATTTCAAATTCCTTGACGTCCTTGAAAGTTTGGAAATTTATAAAAATAAGGATAAAATCATGAATAAAGACAAGGGCCCTATTCCGTACAGCGCCCTCTTTTCTTTAATTGAAACAAAAAAGGATTAGTTTTATTAAGTTTTGTTTACTTATGAATGATTGCGTCATGTGACGTAGTTTGTTTTTAACTGAATTTGTTTATTTATTTATTATCAATTTTGTCTTCAGTCAATATCTGGTCTTGAAAATGACAGCTTGGCTGTAGAAACTTGTTGACCATTTTAAAACTTAATTGGTGAAATGGGCATATTGACAGTATATATATTTTAATATTTTATCACCAAGAAGATCACTTGTGTATTAAATACCGTTATAACTTATTTTCTAAACTGGTGCCGCTACTTATTGTAGCTACCCAAATTCCTCACGATGCTAGGTGGACACCGGACTCATACTGGCCGAAATTCCATGACAAAATGTCTTACCATGGAGACTCGAACCAGCGCAAGTTCCATAACTAAGCACCAAGGCCACTTGCCTTATCCACTCAGCTTGGCACGGGACTGGTTTAAATGTTAATGTCTACACTTCGTTTCGTATGTGTTTTACCAACATGGGGGACATGCTGAAACACAGTATAATATGTATACAACTTCACAATAAAATTGATTTTTCAATAATTGCCTTTCTTCATTGAAATGGATAGTGGCTTTGGAGTCATACTGTATATTACCCATTTAAGGAGTAAGCGCAGTTGTTGACGGAGGGCACTGCAGTCGTGTTTATGTAGGAATAGAACACGTGACACTGCTATCTAAGAGGGCAGAGGGGAATGGGACGTGGGACGCTGACAGTGTACACTGGTTTATATGACGTCACGTGTAGCAACAAACAGAGCTTCTTAATTCTTTCGCCTGCAGAGATATTTTGAATGACTAATATATTACGTAAAGCAGCAAAATCGAACCATAAATTCAACTTTTAAAATACAAAATTAGTGTAGTAGCCTCACTATGATGCTTGTCCAATGCTCGCTTTGTATGTTATATAAACGGACAACCACCAGAGAGAGACGATTAACCTCATTCTCAGTCGTCCTCAACCATTAGCAGAGTCATTTTTATAAGAGGTATTTCGAAAACATATTCCATCTTCTGTATTCACGTAGACTTTCACGGTCGGAGTTGCTATGATGATGTTGCAGAAGATTTTCGGGCTGTAGGCCGTGGTCGTGAGACTTATATTACCCCGACGTTTCGCCAGAGACTGCGTCTGGTATCCTCAAGGGTTGTTCCATCTTCTGTTTGGTAGTTTAAACATTTGCACCCCATAGAAATCTGCTGCTTCTGCGATAAGATTCCGCAAATCAAGCAGCCGTGATAAGGACGTAGCAAACTACTAACAGAAGATTAAACATTAATTTGAAAGGCCTTTTATAAAAGTTATATTGCTAATAGATGAGGACGAACGAGAATAAGGTACTCATTTTGTATTTTAATAGTATATTACAATCCGAGGTTGGGAAGTGGTTTTTACAGAAGAGAGGAAATTATTAAAAACTGAGAGATGGCATGGTTTTTAATTCACGAGTTTCTGTAAAACACTTCACAAACGTGTGTTGTACTATTTTTTGCACGATGGTGTTTGCAAAATAATAAACCCGCAGATTCATAATGATTTTAAAAATTGAACTTTGAGGAATTCGCTTAGTTCACGCAATTCCAGTATAACATACTTTTCATCAATTCATAGTTCCCCAATTTATATTTTTGCGCGATAGTGCGTTTTGTCGTACATACAGCAATGACGACCATGATTGAAAGTTCAACTTCCAACATTTCGGGGTTGCCAACCTAAATAACTATACTGTAATATTACATATTACAAACCACGTGTGGGAAGTAAAACCACTGCCCTATAGGTATACCATGTACAATATATATACAAAAATGTATCCAAAAGGTAGTGTTAATATACATTATACGAAACAAATAACTGCATTTTAAATGAACTGAACTTTACTTGAAACAATAAATACGTACTTGCCGCCATTTTATAACTGATTGGTATCACGGCTAGTTTCAACTAATAAAAATTGCCCACACTGTTAACGTAAGTCAGTTGTTTATAATGAACGCAAATCTTTCCAACAAATATGTTATTATTTTACTATTAGTTATTATTTTGAAAACACAATCGCGCAAAAAATAATGTACAAACGCACGTTTGTGATGTGTTTTACAGAATCTCGAAAATTAACCCTGGAACCTGATGATGGGCTCATGGCGACCCAGAAATATTTCTATTCATCTGAACATGCGTACTTTCTGAATCACTTAGTCACAGATTAGTGAGAATTCAATTTTAACCTTATTCTTTAAGTGGTGAGAATTTTGTGAGTTTTCATAAAATAGTTTACAAGAAGGAGAGGGAAATATTTGTTACGGTAGTAGTTTTGGTCATACAGTCCCCATCGTCAGGTAATAATGTGTGTTTCTCTACAAACTGACTTTCGTGATTAGGCCTAAAAGCTATCAAGTCTTTAAATTATATAGCAATAATTATCTATGTTAGTGAAACAGTAATTTGTTGCAATATATTAATTGGTACTTTTTATATTATTTTATTTTTAGAATGGCATCTTCAAATAAATGGCTCACGACTGATGATATAAGTGAACTTGTAAATAGAAGTGATAACTAATTTACTAACTCACTGGCTCTATTGAACTCATAGGTTCATGACCTAGCTGCATAAATTCTCCATACATCCCTATCCTGAGCTAATGTTACAATGTGAGGTAGTTATATAGTTAATTAGTTAAGTAATCCCTGATCTTCAATGGTCTGCTTAATGGTATTAAATATGGAAGTTTAAATTACTACAAAGTATAATATGATATTATTGAAAACCTTATACATCCATCTATCCATAGTAATTCTGCCCGAGGGTAGGTCTTTCACTGCAATCATAGTATTTTCATGCTATGCTTGCAGCTTTACTAGGGAATTGTAGGTGTGGTAGCTTCCCGTTGCTTTCCACACCGGTGAAGGATGATGAGATGATGATGATGATAATGATAAGGATGATGATGTTGATGGCCATATTATTTCGGAAACCGTGTGGGCCTTAAAGTTTTCCTGACATTTGTCTTACAGGTGAGGAAAAACCTCACCCAGAAAAACTACCCCGACCGGGGATCAAACCCGGGCCCGCTACGTGTCAAGGCAGCACGCTACCTCGAGACCACAGCGGTGGACAACCTTATACAAATCCTATTAAAAGAAACAGGTTTTAAAACTAAAATTATGTTAGGGGTCACTGTAACCCCACAATCAGGAATATTGACGCAAAGTTTAACCGTAAGGTTCCAGGGTTAAAAACCTCACAATCTCTCGATTTTTAAACATTTTCCTCGCTTCTGTAAAAATCACTTCCCAACCTCGCATCGTACTATACTATTTCGTTAGCACAGTGAAGGTGTGCAGTTACACATCCTTTGAAAATGCGTGTCCCACAGGATAACAAAGTGAAACTTTGAACTAAACACACATATTGCTCATTTTGATACGTGAAACCGCTATTGCTTTATGATTTTAAATTGTATCGCAAATTGTTAAGCAGAAATGTCATTCATTACTCATTTCTAATTAACCCTAGCTTGTAATTGCACTTCATCTAAATTACTTTTGATTTCCCCTTTATTTTTATCACTTTAACCAGAAATAAATATCAAGTCCATTATTTAAAACAGGTTTTTATTTCATAAAACCATCCATTTCCCACATTGTTTACCTATGTAATTTTAACCCATTGTAATTTTAACTGTAAATGGGGTTACAGATGAAATAGTACTTGTTGCTTTGATGCACCATTGCTAATACATAATGAGGAAAAATATTGAAGAAGTGGATGAATTCAAATACCTAGAAATATTATTACATACAGGAATGATGTTAAAAATAAATTAGTCGGCTTAATTCTGGAAGTGCATTACAGAGACTCTTGTCATCCCAACTTCTCTTAAAAAACCTTAAACTAAAAAAAAATTAAAACTGTCATAGCTATCTCACTGACACTATCGAAACCGTAGGTTCATGGCCGCGCGAACAGAAGTTCTCCATACATCCCTATCCTGAGCTAATCTTATCCAATCATCCTCTGTATAAACTACATCCCCCAAATCATGATTAATGTTATTCTCCCACCTGCAATTAAGAGTTTGTTATTTTTAAAAATGTTGATTAAAGATGTGCCAGCAGTCTGAATTTATACAAAAAATTAATTAAACTTTTGGTCTACCAACTGAACGTTTTACCTCTGGTTTTCCTGCAAGAAGCTTCCATATTCCTCTTTCATTCCCCATTTGTGCCACATGCCCTGCCCATCGCAGTGTACTAAACTTAACTGTTCTTATTATATATCTGGTTTCCTATAATATCATATAAGACACTATTATGTAATAAGATAAAATAAGTTAAAATATACCTTGTTAGGTAAGATCCGTCATCCTCAACTTATAAAACATGTATTCTTTATGCCTGTAAGCCTTTCACAACATCCGTTCCATCTTCAGCAGGTTCTTCTTCGCTACAATATCTAGTATGATATTTGATGCTGCTGGTCCTAATGTGATGTTGTCATGACTAAAGCTTCTTCCTGACGATATCGTATAGTGGGTTGTTTAGTATGGGAGTGCTTTCATTTTATTAAAAGCTTGTTGTCTACTTCTTTGATAATTGGCAGGTCTTCCAATATGTTTTTTTGTTGGATTTCCCTCATCACACTAGATATTGTAGCGAAGAAGAACCTGCTGATGATGTAACGGATGTTCTGAAAGGCCTATAGGCATAAAGAATACATATTTTATAAGTTGAGGACGACGGATCTTACCTAAGAAGGTATATTTTAACTTACTTTATCTTGTGACTCTCCACCTCAACGGTTTAACAATGAATTTTATTAGTATTGACTATTATTTAAGTCTTTTCCATTCGCCTGTTCATCTCTCTTTGGTCCAAAAATGTTCGTAAGAACTTTATTCTCATATACTTGTAATCTTTTCTTCTCCTTTAAAGTAAACGTCCATGTTTCGCATCCATGTAACGGGGAGAATAACTGTTATTTTTCCAAGTTTATATAATTTACTAAATTTAGTGAATGTAAATGTATTACACTGAACAAATCTATAATGATATAGAGGAACTGATATAAGTAATATGAAGGGGGTCCCGGGTCTCACACGAATATTAAGGAAATAATTTAAAACAGCTAACAATTACTGATACGTTTACAAGACGCATTTGTAAGTATACGCCTCTTACTTGTAAACGCAAGTTTTCCAGGTCACCGATCTAGCAATATCATGCCTTAGAAATGAATAAAAGTCACGATGCTCTCTGGAATCACTAAATTATGAGGTCATACGGCCACCAAACATATTGGAAAATAAATTACATGCAGTGCTTCCCTCTCGTAGCGCATACACCAAAATACTACTATATACTACATATTTTTATCAACTATAATGCGACCCAAAACTCATGCAGGGGTTTCGGAGCATATTTTTGAGTAGATGAAGATAGAAATTCAATAATAATAATAATAATAATAATAATAATAATAATAATAATAATATTAATCTAAAATCCATATTTATCAACCCATAGTAAGAAGTGAAATTTATGAGACGTACTGCAGGTTACTCAAGAACAGATCATAAAAGAAATTCTGAGATTCTCAAAGAATTACAAACAGAATCAATCATGGAATATGTGCAAAAATACAGAAACAACTGGAAATTTCACGTAAGAAGAATGAGCAGAACAAGAATACCACGTCAAATCTTAAATTACCAGTCACCAGGCAAGAGATCAAACGTTGGATTGAGACCGTAACAGACCACTAGGTCTATCACATGAAGGGAAGAAGAAGAATAAGCAATTAGAAGTTTAATGACCTATGGAGCAGAAACGTGGACTATAAATGCCAAATTAAATTCAAAATTGCAACCTACAGAAATGGCTTTTTTTAAAAAGATCTACACAGTGCTCTAAATTAAACAAGATTCCGATTTAGGGTCTTTCCACTTTTCAGCGGTTGCCCTTTTACCAGCCGGCTGCTGGCCCTTCACATCCACATGTGTCAAGCACAGAGGTAGATGATCAACAGCCAGTGCAGGGGTGACATGTGGTTAGCATGCGAGTCCCCCAGCCGTTATAGCTGGTTCCTCAAACCTGGAGCCGCTACTTATTGTAGCTACCCAATTGCCTCACGATGCTGGGTGGGCACCGGTCCCATACTGGCCGAAATACCATGAGAAAATTTCTTCCCCTATGGAGACTCGAACCAGCGCAAGTCCCGTAGCTCTGCGCCAAGGCTTCCTACCTTAACCGCTCGGCTACGGCGCGGGACAATTAAACAAGATCAGAAACATTATTATCTGAGAAAAAATGAACTTTAACGAAACAATTATACAATTTGTGGGAAATAAACAATTACAGTGGTTTGGACACGTGAAGACGATGAATGAAGATAGTTTGCCAGTTAGGAGTTTGGATGGATTCCAAATCGGTGGAAAATAAGAGGGAGACCTAAGAACACGCGGACAAAGGGATTTGTGAACTTGATGAAGGACAAGAGACTGCAGGATGGTTCTGGAAGGATAGAGATGAACGAAGGAAGAGAATAAAAGCTTAATATTAGACACTGGAAGATATTGTATATATTTAAAACCTATTAATAATAATAATAATACCACCACCGCCACCGCCGCCGCCGCCGCCGCCACCACCACCACCACCACCACCACCACCACTACCACTACTACTACTACTACTACTACTACTAATAATAATAATAATAATAATAATAATAATAATAATAACTTACGGAGTAGTAATATGGTCCATCCAATCTCGTTTAGGGTTGTACATTTTTTTATAAAATTGAGTACCGAAAACAGTTTTCGTGTTACTGAAATTATTATAAACTCCATGAAAGACTAGACACACACCTCAAGATAATGCTGGTTCCACCTAGGAAGAAAGGTTCTCTATCATAACTAACTCACTAGCACTATCGACGCTAGGTTCATGGGCGCGCGAACGTAAGTTCTCCACATAACCCTATTCTGAGCTAATGTTTTCCAATCATCCCCTGTATAATCTACATCCTCAAATCATGATTAATGTTATTCTCCCATATCGTTCTTGGTCTACCAACTGGGCGTTTTCCCTCTGGTTTTCTTCTAACAATCTTCCATGTCCCACTTTTATTCGCCATTCGTGCCACATGTCTTGCCCATCGCAGTCTATGAGACTTAACTGTTCTTATTATATCTGGTTTCCTATAAAGATCCTGTAGCTCACTGTTATGAAGTCTTCTCCATTTGCCTGTCTGTTCATCTCTCTTTGGTCCAAAAATTATCCTAAGAACTTTATTTTTAAATTCTCGTAATATCTTCTCTTCCTTTAAACTAAGAATCCATGATTTGTATCCATATCATAACTAACTTAATAGCATTATCGAAACCGTAGGTTCATGGCCGCGTGAACGTAAGCTGCAGCCGGTCACTCACTCAGCCTCCTTCCCAAATGAGCAACTGAGTCGATTAATAAATCAAGAGAAAGAAGGAACATTTATAAATGATCAATCGATTAATTACAGTAAGAATCTACGGACCTAAATCGTATGTAAATTCATTTTAAACGGGAAAACACGTAGAACCTAATGATATAATTATTATTCATAAATTAGATGATCCCGAAGAATCGAGATGGTGAATTAATAAACGTCCAATTATGAGAAACTAGACAGAATCAGGTAACCGCTACCTTTCGCCATTGTCCACTGATAGTCTGTGACGCACATACAATAAGTTAAACATCTCTGGACTTCTTTTCTCTTCAAGAAAGAACGCGCGTTTCTTTGTGGAGTAAACTCGCAACAAACCCCCTACTTTTCATAATAGCAACAGCAAAAATACCCTCAGAGATAGAAACAGAAAACGCCCAAATCTTGGCATACGCTAATGACATGGTGATTACATCCCAAGATATCGAAAACGCTCAAACAGCGTTCGACAAACTCGTAGCATGGGCCGAAAAGAACGACCTCGAAATAAATGAGAAGAAAACAGTAAAAATGACCTTCAGGAAAGGAGAAAGACTCGCAGCGAATGACTGCTTTCGGTATAAGGGAGACCCACTGCAAAATGTAAACCAGTTCAAATATCTGGGGATTTCACTGCAGAGCCGAGGTGACACCTTCGATGAGCAAATCAAAGAACACGCCTTAGCGGCCAGAATAGCAACGAACAGTATTAAAAAACCTAAGTAAACTATCCCTGGAGACAGCAATGACCATCTTCTGCTTAAAAAATCGCACCAATCATGACCTATGGACTAAAAGTGATTTTGAAGGCAAACCTAGAGGAAATAGAGAAAGTCAAAGCATACTTTTTAAAGACAGCGCTAAGCGTATCAAAATACACGCCTTCACGCCTAACATACATACTGACAAAGGAACCATTCTTCATAAAAGAACTCCGCCCGGACCTTCTCGTGCCGGCAACAAATGCTTACTAAGAACTGCTGAGGGAACTCAACGAGAAGAGAGAACAGATATGGCCTGAGTTCTACGCAACGGATGCGATGATCTACAGGGAATGGACAGCAGCCAGTTACGACCTCAGACACCCGTGACAAGAATCGCGGTCCATGGTTTCCACCACAGGATATGCACAACAGTGAAGCGCCATAATCCAGAAGAAAAGTGCAAGTGCTAACTATGTGGGTCGCACTGCGACCGATATCACCTATTACAGTGAAAAAACATAGGAACCTCGATAACAGATTTATGTAAGACATGAAAACAATTCTTCCTACACGGCCATTGGCTGCAATAATACATATTATTATTATTAAAATATGTCCACCGCTGTGGTCTCGAGGTAGCGTGCTGCTTTGTCACGCAGCGGGCCCGGGTACGATCCCCGGTCGGGGCAGTTTTTCTGGGTGAGGTTTTTATCGGGTTTTTTTCTCACACCTGTAAGACAAATGTCAGGAAAACGTTAATGCCCAAACGGTCCCAGAAATCATATCGCCATCATCATCATCCTTATCATTATCATCATCATCCTTCACCGGTGTGGAAAGCAACGGGAAGCTACCACACCTACAATTACCTAGTAAAACTGCAAGCATAGCATGAAAATGCTAAGATTGCAAGTGAAACACCTGCCTTCGGACAGAATTACTATGGGATGGATTATTAAAATCGTAACAATGTCTAATCTTCCTGACTTGACATTCATATTTCTATAAGTAAATTTATTGCTGGAATATTGGAAACTTAGCAAAAGATTTTTTACAGAGATGGGAAACAAATTAGACGCAAAAGAAGCCATTTAACTTAATCAGACTTAAAACCCAAGCGAGAGCGGTCACCGAACCTAAACTAAATTCTAAACTAACTAAAGCGGAATTCCCTGATTTGGGGAGCTTCAAAACTTATGTCCTGACTGTACCTAATATCATAGAAGGAGGGTCCTAAGAACGTGATGACGTCATGACAAAATACCTGTCCCTAGAACCCTTCCATCCCAAAATTATAGATAAATGTACCAATGATTTGCAATTTCACATTATAAGATAGCCTATCACGTGGTTGTAAAATTATGATGAGTGGGAGTCAAAGTTTACCTTATGGCTTGAAGCACTAACTAAAAATCACTTGTCTTGTCAACTTGTCATCTTCATCTTGCGGTGCCCTAGGCACAAGTCTGAAATTGTAGTCATCGTATTGTGGTGTTGATTTGGACACACTTACTTATTCACCTGTTGGATTGTAGGCCAACAGCATCAATTAACATACTTAGTAAAAGGAGATACCACGAACCGAACAAGTGAAATATAAAGTCGAATCATCAATTGTCTTCATTGATATAAATGAGTGAAGCTATATCATTATAGGCGCTATGCTGTTAATTAATCCGTCGTTAATTGATCTGCTTTAACATAATAGTGTGACCACATGATAAATGCTGACCATTACGTTTTGATTATTATTGTGTGTTTAATTGTTCGACATATAATAACTGAAAGTAAACCTACGAGATGTCATTTCTCCAACAATGAAACATAATTCGTGTCCGCACCATCCTTACGACAGAATCAAGAAAACAGAAATAAGACAGGAACTTGAAATATTTGCAATAACTGATAAAATAGATACATATAGACAAAAATGGAAGCAACACATAGACGGAATGAATGAAGATAGATATCCAAGACAAATAACAAAATACAAACCTACAGGCACCCGAGATGTGGGCAGACCTAGAAAGAGATGGGCTGAAGTCGGAACGGATCAACAGACCTAATCCATGAATGCAGATGATGATGACCATCCTTACGTATCCCGGGACCAAAAGCATCTCATCCTACCGTATCCCACTGAGCTACCCAAATTTCTCAACCTAAAGAGGAATTCTTTCATTATTCTGTCACCCAACAAATCCCTTCTTCACCTTTGACCTTAAAATAAGGAGACCACTATTAATCCTGTTGTAAAGCTCTCCATCTAACCCTATCCTGAGGTAATATTTTCCAATAATCCCTGGAAAATAACAACTTTATATATATTATTTTTCAGTTTAACGTCTTTGGAAAAAATTGGGATGACAAGAATCCCTGTAATGCATAATAGCGCTCATTTCCAGAATTGAGCCTATGTTTAATTTCTTTGTGTATCTCATTCCTATTTGTAATTATTGTTCCTAGGTAGGCCTATTTGAATTCAGCCACTTCCTCAAAATGTCTCTCATTTGTCATTAACGTTCTACTGATATTTCCAATAAAGATACAGAGCTTGTTTGCTACTTGCTTGAACTGAGAGTTGTATGTTTGGCGTCAAGTAAATAATAAAATACTCAACTCGTTCCAACTCAGGGTCGGGTCCAGGGATGAATTGAGATGAACCCCTAATATATAGAGGTCTGTGAATGACAAGGGTGCCGGCCGACCACATCTGACGCCCCATCACAGGGCTAGATGAACGAAATGAAATGGATGACATGAGTATGGAGAAATGGTGGAATAAAATTGTAGCAGGAAAAAATGGGAGAAAACCCCGAGAAAAGCCTGCCCAAGCTCCGTTTCGTCCACTACGAAACCCACATGGAATTACCGAGACTCGATCTCGTGACCCTAGTGGTGGGAGGCGAACGTCTAACCGCTTACGGAGCATAGTTATTAATTCATTAAAAAAAATACAATGCTTAGAAAACGCACCCTGACTTTTGAGACACATTATATATGATAAAGATATTCAACAAGAAAAGACACTCGATTGGTACATAAATTAACAGTTCATTTTTCCATGTTCGTGGATCGTTCCTGAATTAGTATTGCAAACTCTATTTATTCAGTTCGTAAATTGCATTATTAACCTCTCGGCTAGCGAGAAAAGAGACGGGAATGCATAACTACCAGGAGCTAATAATGTTAAGAGAAGAATAAGAACAAATTGTCTAACAGAGAAATTGAGTTCTAGAGACAAAGTTAAAAAGACCGTCACGCAGGAACTGCGTAAACTAACGAAATTGTAAGTATAAGTCGAATTTATGGTTCTATTTTGATAGTTTGCTGAATATACATTTAGATAGATAGATCATCGGTTGATTAATGTCATTGACATCGTCCGATTCCTAATAGGCAATTTTGTCGGCCCATCCAATCTCCTGGTTGTAGATGTTTCTCCTTCATGTATAAACATATTCCCTGACTCCTGACTCCAGGAGGTTTTAGGTCTTCCTCTACTTCGTCTTCCCTCAGGTTTCCATTTCAAAACAAATTTTGGTAGTCGATCCTCTTCCATTCGCTGGATATGTCCGTACCATCTTAATTGCTGAGTTTTAATATAATATAAAATAGTGTCTTCAATCTTCATTTTCTCGCTTATAACTGAGTTCCTAATGTTTTCTCTTCTTGAAATTCTTGCGGCCCTTCGTATAAAATCCATTTCCGTTGCCAAAAGGTATTTATTTGTTTTTGTTGTTAATGGCCAAAGTTCTGCTCCATAAGTAATGATGCTTTTAACAATTGTATGATATATATACATTTTATATTTATTATAATTATATTTTTATCCCACAATATTCCATTGAGGCAAGTAATTGCAAATTTTCCTTTATTATTTATATTTCTTATTTCCTCTTCATAACTCCCATTTTTATTTATTTTAATTCCTACGTAAATATGTGATCTCACTACAAGATTTTATTGTTTCTCCAGTCTCCAAAATTAAATTTTGTTCTGGTTCACCAATTGATAAATATTTTGTTTTTTTCATGTTTAAATTTAAACCCCATTTTTCATATTCTTTTATTACTTTTCTAGTCATATATTCTAAATCTTCATAATCTTGTGCAATTAACAATTGATCATCTGCAAAATGTAAGTTGTATAAAGTTTTGTTGTTTGAAATAGAAATTCCCATACTTGAACATTTTCTCCTCCAAATATACATTTGTGTATATATATATATATATATATATATATATATATAATGGCGTAGCCCATTGTTGAGCCATAACCTCTCCTTTGTAAGAAGTCACAAGACCAAGTTAATTTTTAGTACCTTATTTGCTCATAGATGACATGCGGTCAACATACCGACCCAATGATACACCTAGCAGGCAACTAAGGTATTACTAGGACTTTGAGGTCGGTAAATTTTGCTTAGAGGCCTCTTTATTCAGGCTTAAGGATCGTTTACGACTCGGTACTCACGGCTTAACGTCCTTCCCGGAGGACTTGCTCCTCGGAATTTTCTGTCCTAAATAATCCATCGACCCCGGCCGGGTTTGAACCCGCGACCTTCGAGACCAGAGGCAAGAAGTATAACCACTAGTCCACCGCGGCCGACATTTACATTTCATTTGTTCTAAGTAAAAATGAAGATATACAAAGAATACCAACAAGAATGGAAAAATCATCTGAGAAGAATGGAACGAAATAGACTTCCAAAATTAGCATTCCAATATAATCCAACTGAATAAAGGGACAAAGAAGACAAAATATCTGTGGAAAGATCAAGACCATCTTCGTTAAGGTTTATCGTCAAAGGTCAGATGGCGTAAAAACGGATTTATTCATGATGATCTTCTTCTTTCTTCTTCTACTTCTACTTCACGGTTTAGGCTTATTTTCTAGCCTTTCCGGCTCCAAATTGCTGCTCTTTCCATCTTTTCCTTGGTCTTCACAAACTTCTTCTTCCTCGTGGTGAATAGTTGTATGCTGCTTTTATTCTATTCAGTCATCCTGCCAAGTGTTCTTTCCACTTTGTTCTGTATTTCTCTACTGTTGTTTAATTCCCCTACTTTTAATTATTGTCTTATTTCTGTGTTATATTTTTCGTCTGTTATTTGATATCCCGCTATTGGTCTGAGGAATCTAATTTCAGCAGCTTGTATTCCGGCAGATTGTTGTGTTGTCACTGTCCATGTTTCGGATCCATAAGTAATAATAGGCACTGCCATTGTTTTGTATAATTTCATTATATAATCTTTCCTGGCTTTATTTTTCAAAGTTCTTTTTAGTGTTCCTGTTATATAATTAAACTTATTTAGTTTGTAATTTATATCTGTTTCTTTCCGCTGTGTATGATATTTCGCAACCTAGGAAGTTATATCTTACTACTTGTTCTATTGGTTCATTTGTCTAATATTATCTTTGTCCGAACTGGATGAGCACCCTTGAAGGCCCATGATGATGATGATGATGATGATGATGATGATGATGATATTTATTTTGTTAAATTGCAGAAACTCAATTTCTTATGCCATCTTATTTAAAAGTGTCAGACTGCAGTGAAAAAAATCATGCCTAATCATATCTACATCTACGATGGCATAACAGTCCAATGTTGGGCCTTAGCATCTCCTTTTTTGTTAGGAGGTGTTACATCAAGCTAATTTAGTTACGTTTACTTAGTTAAAAATGTCATGAATAGCATGCGGTAAAGATACCGATCTAGTGAGACATCTAGTAGGCAACTAAGGTATTGTTAGGATGTGGAAGGTTGCTTAGAGACCTCTTTAATCAGATTAAGGTTTTTAACGAGCCTGTAAATCTTCAGAATTGGGACCTACGGCTTAAAGTCCCTCAATTCCATCCTGAAAATCAACCGACCCCGGCCGGATTTGAACCCGCCACCCAGGGGACTAGAAGCAACGAACATAACCTCTAGACTACCTGAATTACAAGTGTTTTCTCTCAGGGCTTGTAAACGCGCTCTCCTGATTACATTTGCAGGAAGTGGTTTTCCTCACAAGACTCCATTTTAATCAGAGTCTGCGTGTCTACAAAAGAAATGGGTTTACTTTGAGTTGCCCCGTAGAGAATTTGTATCAATGCGCAAACTTTGTAATCAAGAGCGGCTTACACACACACACACACACACAATTACTTGCCGGACCCCGCTCCTCAGCTTGGCATTTACAATTTTAAAACAACACTCCTATGGTTGGATAATGAAAGACAAGTTTCTAACACGTTATTTCGTTTATAAAGAAATATGGCATTATACATTTACCTACAGAAAAGCATGTTTGAACATCAGAAATTGTGTGATATTTATGGTTACAAGCAGTGGCGTGCGGTGGTCACAGAAATTACCCCAGCTGCATGACGAAAATGTACTCGTATCTTATGGTTTATAACAACTTATTTTCCAAATTGTCAGTTTATAGATAGTATGAGCATTTAATATTGCAAATGTGTTTCGAGTAACCTATCATAATAATAGAGTATATAAAAACGAATATTTTGCGATTCATACTCAAGTATGCACAACTCAACAATACATAGAATAAAATAAGTTAAAATATACCTTCTTAGGTAAAATCCGTCGTCCTCAACTCATAAAATATGTAATCTTTATGCCTGTAGGCCTTTCAGAACATCCGTTCCATCTTCAGCAGATCACTCTTCACTACAACATCCAGTAAGATGGTTGATGTTGCTGGTCCTAATGTGGCTCTGTCGTGATTTTACCTAAGAAGGTATATTTTAACTTATTTTATTTTATGACTCTCCACCTCAACGGTTTTAACAATGTATTTTATTAGTATTGACTCAACAATACATGCAGTGATGCTCACTTAGATAAGAGACGCAGGTCTTAATATTAAGGAAACCATCTTTTATAAATCTGTATAAATTCTTGCATATGCCGACGATATAGGGGCCTAGATATAATAGCAAGAAGTCAATTAGCCATGAAGGATGCATTTATTAGCCTGGAGAAGGCAACGACAAAAATATATGCCGGCGATTAAAGGTAAATGTGAAGCTTGTCCATCTAGTTTGGAAGTAGGTGCATATAAATTTGAACTGGTTCATAGCTTTATTTATAGGATCTGAAGTAAATTATAGAAATGACAATTCGGCTGAAATTCATCTGCAGATCATCGCTGCAAACAAATGCTTTTTTGAATTCAGGAAAATGTTTAGATCTCAGTTTATATCTAAAAAGACAAAAATACTCATGTACGAGTATATAGTTCTCCTTAGACCAGTGTTAACATATGCTTCAGAAACTTGGACCATGTTGAAATCTGATGAGGAATTATTAGGGGCGTTTTTGAAAGGAAGATACTGAGATCCATTTTTGGTGCCGTGAAAGAAAATAATGTATGGAGAAAGAGATACAATAATGAATTATATAAACTGTATAATCAGCCGGATATTCTGAATTTTGTTAAAATTAATAGATTGGCCTAGGCTGGACACATTATTCGTATGGGCAACAAAAGGATTACAAAAAGAATTTACAATGAGCAACCTCCATTGGTCAGAAAACATGGAAGACATAAATTCAAGACATTAAGATTTTAAAAATAAAAAACTGGAAGAATGAAGCTCAGAACAGGGAAGTCTGGCATAAGCTTCTGAAGGCGGCCAAGGCCCACATGGGGCTGTCGAGCCATTGATGATGATGATGATACTCACTTAAAATAGGTCTGTAGTGTAAATCATACAATCACTCAATTCCATTTTTAGTAATTTGAGAAACCATATTTGTCAGTAACACTAACGAAAACTCGTGAAACCCAATTAATACCGCATTTGAAAAAAAACTCAGTGCCGATATTAAATTATTTCAACTGTTGATTTCCACAAGTAATATATAGACGTTCGCAATCATTCAATTGTTGAGTTATTCAATTAGATAATATAAATAAAGCTTCTTAAATTAATAGGTTGTTATAGCTGGCAAAGCGTATCACATAATTTGATTTTAATTGTTTCTCTCTATGTTTTGTAAAAATATAACTTGCATACATAAATATTATGAATATTCTTCTTCTTCTTCTTCCTTCCAAGTATTAGGCCAAGGCCTGTTACGATCCGATAGAAAATTTTCCCTCCAGCGTCCTTCCGGGAAATTCTCGTATAAGACTTGAAAGCATAATAATAGTCCCTTCGATTGGTTGCTGGCCAAAGGAAGGCAAGACCAGTGATGAGGCTGCCATCTTATAGACTCTGGTCAGGCTTTTCTGGAGAAGAGAAGAAAATAAAGGAAAGAAGAAATGGAAGAAAGGAAAGACTCCCTAGCCCTCGGATGCCCTAATAGCGTCAGGGTCGAAAAAACAAGAGTTAACCAAGAGAGGTTAGGTAGTAAAGTTAAAAGAGTCTGGTATAAGTAAGTGAAGAAAGGAAGAAATACCAGATCGGTTAAAGATAAAAGGAGCAAAACACAACAAGTAAATGGAAGCAATGTTTTGCTCAGCTTGGGCACCTTGTGGTCGCCATCCACATATCCCCTAGATGGGGACCCCTGAGGGGGATATATGAATGAGTCAATTATATGAATATAAAAATATTAATTCGAAAAATTATATTATTGAGATACTTGTACTTTTCAAATAGTTTCAAATCAACTAATCGCATTTCTCGTCCCGCATCAGCAATGGAATGCTTCATGAATCGATAGATCGAAATTCATTCGACCTTATGGTTATCGATCAACTTGTATATTTCGCTTTCGAGTTGTGATGTCAGGCCCAGCTATCTGGTATTCAATGACTTCGTCACAAGCTTCGTCTAATGCAGAGATTATCAATGATTTATCAGCTATGCATCGAAATACGCATGCGTGAATGTATCTCTAATTTAGTGGCTGGTGTTAGAAGGGGTAATGTGAATACAGGAAGCTCCGTAAAGCCGAATGCAATAGATGAATATTGGCACGGCGGGAAATTTGAAATTTAATATTCACGCATAATTGATTTGAATGAAATTTGGTAAATCTATTAGTTTATTTTAATCTAAAACTATGAATAAAGTAATTATCCCACCAGTGCTGGGGTAGCTGGGGTTGAATGCACGCAATAGTTATAATATCTCAGTACCTAAAACTATAATAATGGATTTTGAGGGCAATTATCCGATACGATCGAAAATTACATTAGATGACAAAACATGTTTGGAACAAATCTTTATACTAGCTACGTTCCAGTAGTAATGTAAAGAAATCAGACTATGACTGCATTTTCATTGGTCGAAAAATGGTTTAAGTAAGTAAGAGTAAGAATGTGTAGTTTGTTCACTAACTTACGAAATGAAAGAAATAATAAAAATATATATTATCTAGTACATGTCTGTATGAGTGATATGGCGCAATGTTAAAATATATAATTAAAATTGTAATAGTATGAATCCATCCACAAGCAATTCTGCCCGAGGGCAGGTCTTTCACTACAATCATAGCATTGTCATGCTATGCTTTGCAGCTTTACTAGGGAATTATAGGTGTGGTAGCTTCCCGTTGCTTTCCATACCGGTGAAAGATGATGCTGATGATGGCCGGATGATTTTCGGGGACCGTTGGGCCTAAACTTTCTGATATTTGTCTTACAGGTGAGGAAAAACCCCGAAAAAACCTCACCCAGGAGCCTATCCCGAACGGGAATCGAACTCGGGCCTGCTGCGTGACAAGGCAGCACGCTACCTCGAAATCACAACGGTGGACAGTAGTATAAATAAGCATTAGTATATATCTTACGCACGCGCAATGCAGAATTGGTTTGGATTTCTAATCTTTCAAAATTATCACTTTCTGTAAAGTTCTTAAAACACTGGAAAATAAACCAATTGAAATGCAGAAAGAAACAAATTATTTTGAATGTTTTCAAACCGTTTAGTAAAAAAATATCCTACATTATTCATTGAGGAAGCGGAGAAAATAATAGAAGAATTTATAGGATTTTAATTTAACTACCTTTTTTTATATAGGAGAAGAAAATAGGAATATAATGGTGAGTCAGTGTAGATCATATATTCTGCTCGTAATGAAATTACAAATAAATATATCAATCGATGTAATGAAAAAAGCGTACTATCGATTACAGTTCCGTACATGATTCAGTCATATTGCGGGTAAAAGTAGCACTACATTTCCCCAATAGACGGAGCAATACCTTATGCGAGTTTGTTAACAGTACAACTGAAACATAGCTCGGAATTAGTATACTTTCAATGACCTAGATGTCACATTACATAAGGATAATATATAAACAATAAGCTAGCACTCATTAATAATATCACAGCAATTATAGCTAGAAAATTAAAAAAAGAAGACCAGAAAAGATACTCGTATAAGTTTAAAATGTTATAAGGTTATGGGAGTTCCGCCACTGTTACATGGGAGTGAAACTTGGACACTGCAAAAATGAGATTGGAATAAGATACAGCCAGCAGAAACGAAATTTTTAAGATCCATTAAGGGATGTTCTAAATTAGATAAAATAAGAAACTAAGATATCTGTAATGACTTAAACATTTTTCCCTTGCGTGAAATAAACATTGGATTATAGAAGTAGATGGAATTTCCACGTATTAAGGATGCCAACATCCCGCATTTCAAGAAAAGCCTATGACTATACTGTAATTAAAATGACTGTTTAACTCATGCCCCAAATGGGAGTCAATGGCCAATCACATTTCAATTATGTTTTATTTACAATCAATCACAATCGTGTTTCGCCTAGAATTTACTAACTAAAGTTTATCATAATAAAGAAAGCACCTCCTTTTTAACATTCTAGATAGGTCATAGCATTCTTTTGCAGTGACTGACTCTGTAAGAAATACGGATACCAGATTGTATATATAGTGCACGAATGTCAGCAGAAAGCGCATGCGATAGATAATATAAAAATATAAAAACATTTGTAACAATTGATTATACCACCAAGAAAAGAAAACACTGTTTGCACTTTCTTAAACGAATTATTTTCCAGGAAATAATGTTGCAGAAAAATATAATTGGCATATTTACATCATAGGACATCAAATTAATGAATACCTATAACGTTGGTTATACATTTCTCCACTAGGGTGCATTCTTACAATATTGCGATCCTTTGGAAATAAATAATATTATGATCTGGTTGCATGGATGAACAAAGGAAGGAAATGAAGCGTACCAATCGTTTCTCATTTGTTTTCAAACATCGCCGTTTACATTAAATATATAAATATGTTAAAATAACTATAGTTAAATAATGATTTGTGAGTAAACAGCTTAATTTTATTCGTTAAATAGTCCTAACATATGCCACTCTTGATTTCCAAATTCTCTAGATAAATTCACTTCTCACTTCGTGAGTCGTGAATTTATCGATAATTTGGAAATCACTCGTGGCATTACTTATGACTATTTAACTCATGCCCCAAATGGGAGTCAATGACCAATCACGTTACAATGATTTTTGATTTATAACCAATCACAGTCGTGTTTCGCCTAGAATTTACCAACTACAGTTTATCATAATAAAGAAAGCACTGACTCACTAAGAAATACGGCTTCCAGTTAGTATATATAGTGCATGAATGTGAACACATACCCCATGCGGGAGTTAATATAAAAACATTTGTAGCAATTGATTATACCACCAAAAAAAGAAACTACTGTTTGCACTTTCTTAAATGTATTTTTTCCCAGAAAGATATAATTGTCATATTTACATCATAGGACATGAGAAATGAATTAATATACAGTTTGATGTGTTTCATTTTTTCTCCACTAGAGTGCATTCTTACAATATTGCGTTCCTTTGGCAATAAATAATATAATCTGATTGCAGTGACGAACAAAAGAAGCAAACGAAGCGTACCGATCGTTTCTCATTTGTTTTCAAACATCGCCGTTTACATTAAATATATAAATATTTAAAAATAACTATATTTAAATAATGATTAGTGAGTAAACAGCTTAATTTTAATCGTTAAATAATCCTACCAAATGCCACTCTTGATTTACAAATTCTCTAGATAAATTCACTCCTCACATCGTGAGTCGTGAATTTATCAATAATTTGGAAACCACTCGTGGCATTACTTATGATAAACTAGTACCTAAGTGACAATCGTCCTTAACGATAAGAACCACTGTGACTTCAGGTACTATTTTATCATAAGTAATGCCACGAGTGATTTCCAAATTATCGATAAATTCACGACTCATGAAGTGAGGAGTGAATTTATCTAGAGAATTTGAAAATCAAGAGTGGCATTTGTTAGGACTATTTGACGAATAAAATTAAGCTGTTAACTAACAAATCATTATTTAAATATAGTTATTTTACAATATTTATATATTTAATGTAAACGGCGATGTTTCAAAACAAATGAGAAACGTTTGTTATGCTTCATTTATTCATCACTGCAACCAGATCATATTTATTGCCAAATAGAATTGCAATATTGTAAGAATGTACCCTAGTGGAGAAAAATGAAACACATCAAACTTTTTATAACCAACATTATAGGTTCTTAATTAATTTCTCATGTCTTATGATGTAAATATGATAATTCTAATTTTTTGGAACGTTAATACCTGGAAAATAATACGTCTAAGAAAGTGCAAACAATGTTTTTTTTTGTGGTATAATCAATTGCTACGAATGTTTTTCTATTACATCTCGCAAGCAGAATGTGGTTACACTCGTGCTCTATGTATACAATCTGGGAATCACTTGATAAAATGAAAGTGATAAATTTGAGGTGAAAAACGATTGTGATTGGTTGTAAATTAAATTTCATTAAAATGTGATTGGTCATAGACTGCCATTTGGGGCATGAATTAAATAGTGATTTTAACTATATACATCAACCTTAACGGTGGTTCAATATGAATTTTGTAAGTGTTGAAAGCCCATGAATACAAATCAACAGGAATACGGAATTTGATATGACCAAGGAAGCTTTGAGAAGAGTCTAATTAACCGTAAATCAGTCGGAACAGGAGTTTTTCCTAAGCCTAGAATTAATGAAGATGAAAAATATGAATACAATGCATGGCTAGGATCTTTTAATTTTTATTTTCCCTTTCTATCTCTCTCTCACTCTGTCATAGTTTAACCTCTCCCTTAACGAGTACTTTCACATGCCCACGTCACACGGACCTTACGGAGACACGGCCTGTCGGAAAATGATTTTCAATTAAAAATCACTAACTAGAACTATCGAGCTCTATCCCTATCCTGAGCTAAGGTTTTCCAATCATTCCCTGTATAATTTACTTCCCTCAAATCAATGTAAATGTTATATTTTCCACCTCATTTATGGCCTACGTACTGGGCGCTTTCCCTCTGGTTTAGTTACAAGGAGCTTCCATGCCCTCTTTCATTCCCTATTCGTAACACATGTCACACCTATCGCAGTCTACGATACTTAACTATTCTTATTACATCTGCTTTCCTATAAATTTCATGAACTCACTGTTATATAGTCTTCTTTAGATTTTAAATCACACACTTACTTTTTTGACCACAGAAAGACGTGGAGGATTTGCCTGGATGAATCATCAGCTCAATGCCATGTAGTCCATATGTCATACCCGCTCACCTGATGTTCCATGTCCACTGCAAGTTTGTTTACGTGCTATTCAGTTGAGTTTGTCATCCACCCAGAGACGTTTGTACCTGCACAGTACAGTACTAATCCTTCACGACAACACACAGCAGAATTGAAGATGTTCGTACATAATTAGTACTGTGCTGCTATAATGCGTGGCATACACGTTTGCAGAATACGCACACATGATGTTAATGTACAGTGAAGTTCGGTGCAATAGCAGTCCCGATTTCTTGGTCTTCACGTTCTCTCGACTTGAACCAGCCAGACCTCTACCTATGGGGCCACATGAAAAATCTTAATTTACGAGACCCCTGTAGAATACGAGAAAGACCTATTAGTACGAGTTATGGTTGCGGTGGATGTTGGAGAACCAGGGATTGGTGATAGTGTGTACGAGAATTTGGTATGGAGGTACCGCATCTGTATTGAAGTCAGTGGTCGTCACATCGAGCCTTCTTGTGAGTGGTTCACAGGCAGCAGGAATCTGAGAGAGAGCAACTAACCAATTCACTGGCACTATCGAACCCGTAGGTTCATGGCCGCGCGGACATAAACTCTTCATATATCCCTATCCTGAGCCAATGTTTGCCAATCATCCTCTGTATAATCTACTTCCCTCAAATCATAGTTAATGTTATTCTCCCACCTCATTCTTGGTCTACCAACTGGGCGTTTTCCCTCTGGTTTTCCTACAAGAAGCTTCCATGCACATGTTTCATTCCCCGTTGGTGCCACATGTCCTGCCCATCGCAGTCTACGAGACTTAACTGTTCTCATTATATCTGGCTTCCTATAAAGACCATGTAGTTCACTTATGTAGTCTTCTCCATTCACCTGTCTGTTCATATCTCTTTGGTCCAAACATTTTCCTAAGAACTTTATTCTCAAATACTCGTAATCTCCTTTCCTCCCTTAAAGTAAGAGTCCACGTTTCGCACCCATATAATATAACTGGTAGAATAATAGTTTTATATATTTTCAGTTTAACGTTTTTTGAAAGGAGTTGGGACTTTTAAGAGTCTCTGCAATGCATAATAACGTGCATGTCCAGAATTGAGCCTATGTTTAATGTCCTTGTGCATCTCATTTCTGAGAGAGCAACATCTGTTGTAATTATATTTTTGTGTGTAATAGAAAAACAGGATGTTTCCGGACATGGTTTCCTATGTTAAATTTAAGTGTCTTTGTCCCCTCAATAAGTCCTCAAACCCTGTAAAGTCTTCGTCCACTTGTCAGCTTCAGCAGAAGCTGGCAGGCAACACAGAAGCCGCAAACCTAGCCGCATTCTGTGTTGTCCATCTTGTTTTTTTTTACTTGACTTTTGAAGAATTTAGACTCACCTGTATATACACGAGCTTGATATCTGTAGTTATTGAATGCGATACCACCGATCACAGAGAGTTGGAGTTATTCCTGAAGCGAGAAAAAAACTGAATACTGAAGGTAACATAATATGATACCAATGACATAGGAGGTTAATGACCACTACACTTCCGGGACCAATACATCATTGAATGAGAAACAATTCCAAATGCTACTGGAATTCAACTAACTTGAAATCGCACAAATGCAAATTGCTTTTGGAATGTAGTCGACTCAAAAGCTAACTTGAAGTGTGTGTGTGTCAGGTTTCAGAGAACAATCACATTCGCCTTTGATTGTTTATACGTGGTATGCAGGTATGTCCATCATAATCATCATTATCATCATGTCCTAAAAGGCAATGTCTTGTCAATAAAATCATTAAGCTACCTTTTTCTTGATACTACTGGCATCTTATAAGTTACGTTCCAATTTCCAAAACAGTCTTCTTAGTCTTCCGTTCACTTTTCTTCCCAAAATGTTGCCTTTCTTAATTCTATTAAGGGAATTAGTAAGACTATTTAACTCAAGTCCTAAATGGGAGTCAATAACAATCACATTTCAATGAATTTTGATTTACAATGAATCACAGTATTTTTCACCTCGATTTTATCAGTTTTCTTCTGTTATATTAAAATCAAGCTCCTCCTTTTTAACATTTTGAATAGATCAGAGCATTATTTTGCAGTGACTGACTCACGAAGAAATACTGCTACCAGATTGTATATATAGTGCACGAATGTAAACACATACTGCTTGCGGGATATAATAGAAAAAAACATTCGTAGTAATTGATTACACCACAATAAAAGAAACCACTGTTTGCACTGTCTTAAACTATTATTTCCCAGGAATTTACGTTCCAGAATAATATAATTTATATCATAGGACATCAGAAATTAATTAATAACCTATAATATTGATTATAAACCGTTTGATGTTTCATTTTGTCTTCACTACGGTGTATTCTTACAATATTGAGATCCTTTGGTAATAAATAATATGATCTGGTTGCAGTGATGAACAAATGAAAAATAACAAACGTTTCTCATTTGTTTTCACACATCGTCATTTACATCTAATATATAAAGTGTCCACCGCTGTGGTCTCGAGGTAGCGTGCTGCCTTGTCACGCAGCGGGCCAGGGTTCGATTCCCGGTCGGGACAGGCTCCTGGGTGAGTTTTTTCGGGGTTTTTCCTCACCTGTAAGACAAATGTCAGGAATCTTAGGGCCCAACGGTCCCCGAAAATCATTCGGCCATCATCATCATCCTTCACTGGTGTGGAAAGCAACGGGAAGCTACCACACCTATACTTCCCTAGTAAAGCTGCAAGGAATAGCATGAAAATGCTATTATTGCAGTGAAAGATCTGCCCTCGGGCAGAATTACTATGGATGGATGGATATAAATATTTTAAAATAACTATATTTAAATAATGATTTGTGAGTAAACAGCTTAATTTTATTCGTTAAATAGTCCTACCAAATGCCACTGTTGATTTCCAAATTTTCTAGTTAAATTTGGAAATCACTCGTGGCATTACATATGATAAAATATATTTGGACAAAACAAAGCATATGGTAATACGTAATAAATCAAAAGATCTGATTATGAAGACGGACATATAAAATAAAAGTATGTGACGAATATGTATATTTGGGAACAAAAATTAGTGCAGATGGAAGTCATGATACTGAAACTAATGAGAGGATAAATAAAGGAAAATGTGCAATATCAAAATTAAATGGTGTTTTATGGGGTCATAATATAAGTTCTAAAACAAAAACAAACATTGTTAATGCGATCTTAGGGTGTACAATGACGAACGGTGCAGAAACATGCGATTTAAAACGTAGAACAATAAGTAAATAAAATTCTGTAGAAATGTTTTTTTTTGGAGGCGTTCAGCTGGAACTTCTAGAAGAGGTAAAATAAGAAGCAGTGTAATTAAACAAAAGATAATTCTTCGAATTATGGATTTCATAAAAATAAACAATTAAAATGGTATGGTCATGTAAAAAGAATGACAGAACACATTTTCCCGGAAATAATACTAGAATGGGTGCCACCAATTAGAATAAAAACAGGACGGACAAAAGTAAATGGATTAATGGTGTTTTGAGCAGCATGAGGGGAAAAATGACTGCACGATGGATATTAGAATGACAGAGAGATGTGGAGCAGCATGAGGAGAAAAATGATTGGACGATGGATATTAGAATGACAGAGAGATGTGGAGCAGCATGAGGAGAAAAATGATTGGACGATGGATATTAGAATGACAGAGAGATGTGGAGCAGCATGAGGAGAAAAATGATTGGACGATGGATATTAGAATGACAGGAGAGATGTGGAGCAGCATGAGGAGAAAAAATGATTGGACGATGGATATTAGAATGACAGAGAGATGTGGAGCAGCATGAGGAGAAAAATGATTGGACGATGGATATTAGAATGACAGAGAGATGTGGAGCAGAAGCAGGAGAAAAAATGATTGGACGATGGATATTAGAATGACAGAGAGATGTGGAGCAGCATGAGGAGAAAAATGATTGGACGATGGATATTAGAATGACAGAGAGATGTGGAGCAGCATGAGGAGAAAAATGATTGGACGAGGGATATTAGAATGACAGAGAGATGTGGAGCAGCATGAGGAAAAAAATGATTGGACGATGGATATTAGAATGACAGAGAGATGTGGAGCAGCATGAGGAGTAAAATGATTGGACGATGGATATTAGAATGACAGAGAGATGTGGAGCAGCATGAGGAGAAAAATGATTGGACGATGGATATTAGAATGACAGAGAGATGTGGGAGCAGCATGAGGAAAAAATGATTGGACGATGGATATTAGAATGACAGAGAGATGTGGAGCAGCATGAGGAAAAAATGATTGGACGATGGATATTAGAATGACAGAGAGATGTGGAGCAGCATGAGGAGAAAAATGATTGGACGATGGATATTAGAATGACAGAGAGATGTGGAGCAGCATGAGGAAAAAATGATTGGACGATGGATATTAGAATGACAGAGAGATGTGGAGCAGCATGAGGAGAAAAATGATTGGACGATGGATATTAGAATGACAGAGAGATGTGGAGCAGCATGAGGAGAAAAATGATTGGACGATGGATATTAGAATGACAGAGAGATGTGGAGCAGCATGAGGAGAAAAATGATTGGACGATGGATATTAGAATGACAGAGAGATGTGGAGCAGCATGAGGAGAAAAATGATTGGACGATGGATATTAGAATGACAGAGAGATGTGGAGCAGCATGAGGAGAAAAATGATTGGACGATGGATATTAGAATGACAGAGAGATGTGGAGCAGCATGAGAGGAAAATGATTGGACGATGGATATTAGAATGACAGAGAGATGTGGAGCAGCATGAGTAGAAAAATGACTGCACGATGGATATTAGAATGACAGAGAGATGTGGAGCAGCATGAGGAGAAAAATGATTGGACGATGGATATTGGAATGGCAGAGACGTGTGGAGAAGAATGACAGTATATTAATTGCGCGCAAGAAGATGTAAAATATTGTAAAACCTGCTAAATAAATAAAAAATAAACATATACGGTATGATATATTTTTTTATTTTACTTTTAGATTTTTTTTTCCTTCTTCTCAAAGTTGAATGCGTCACTATGGCAACATAAATAAAAAATGGTAAACTGTAACAAGTCCAAAGATCCGTTAATTCCACTTTTATCACTATACGATGTGAGAAGAGGACAGATAGCAACAGATAAGCCACACAGGGTTTGCGGTCACCAGGATTCATTCCACTACAAGACAAATAAAGACTGGAACTCCACTCTGTGGTTGGACACAAGACAGAGTGTTACTCTCTGTTTTGTATGAATTACTCACAGGAATTCCTCGTACTAGGATAGTGACGGTTGAGATGATCAACAATCTATACAGGTTTGATCTGTGAAAACTATATATAGTAGATAATAGATATTAAAAAATACCATCAAACAGCAATTGCGTGCCGAAAGGGAATTCCTTGGTAGTAGAATTTTGCTAGTTTAAGAACATGTATATATATATATATATATATATATATATATATAATCTTATAATGCCTGGACGGGATTAGAACCCTGGACCTCTGATTTGGTAATCTCAGTGGCTCTGCGCTACCACTTACGCTACTAGCGAATCCAAACAAACATATATATATATATATATATATATATAAAGAAAAATAAATGCCGGAGTCCGGATTTGAACTCGAGATCTCTAGCTCTATACGTTGACCTTCGTTGCTCTTCTTCTTCTTCTTCTTCTTCCGGCTTTCCCCCACTTATAGCTTTTGCCGTCTTCAGTTTCCATTTATCTCTATCATTCCAATCTCCCTCTTCCAAATTCCTATCCTCCATTATTGTTCTGACGTAGGTTTTCCATTTCTATCTTGGTCTGCCACGTTTATTTCTTCCAGGGGGTGACCATTGGTATATATTTTTTTGGCCATCTTTCATTTTCCATTCTTTGTACATGGCCATACCATTTAAGCGTTTGATTTTCAATCCTCTTAACAACAGATGTGGTAACCTTCATTTCTCTCCAAAGGAATTCATTGCTAAATGAAAACTCAGTTAAACATGTATACAAAAAAATATGTACAAATATGTAATTCATAGTGAGAAGTACTGTCACATATGGAGCTGAAGTTTGGAAATTCAACATAAACTTTGAACAAAAACTTATGCCGATGGAAATGGATTTCATAAGGATATAAGCAAGATGTTCAAAATTAAAAAAAAAGAAGAAAATAATACTGTCACACGAGGAAAAATGAAGATTATATTTAATAGTAGATTATATGAGATATAAGCAATTAAATTGGTATGGGTACGTACGGTGAATACAAAAAACAGGTTACTCAGATAAAACTTTGGAATGGTGTCCATCTGGAAGAAGAAGGAAAGGAAGACCTCGAAACTCGTTGATGCAAGAAATTAGAACTGGGATGAGAACAAGAGGATTGGAGGACATGGAGTGGATGGAGAGAGAAGAGTGGAGAAGGAAAATAAAACTTTAGGCACAGACATGTGTACAAACATTAAAAATCTGTATATATATAAAATTCACTGGTACTATCGAACCCATAGGATCATGCGCGAGCGGAAATAAACTCTACATACATCCCTATCCTGAGCTAATGTTTTACAATCATATATTGTAGAGTTACTTCCTCAAATCATGGTTAATGCTATTCTCCAATTAAAATTTATGGTACAATTTTGCTAGTTCATCTATAAACTAAATCACTATCGAATCCATAGATCCATGGCTATGCGGTAATAAGCTCTCCTTACATATTTATCCTGAGCTAATATTTTCCAATCATTATATGTATAATTTATAATATACAATGCATACTTACTTACTCACTGGCACTATCGAACCCGTAGGTTCATGGCCGCACGGATATAAGCTCTCCATACATCCCTATCCTGAGCTAATGCTTTCCAATCATTCCCTGTATAATCTACTTCCCTCAAATCATATTTAATGTTGTTCTCCCACCTCATTCTTGGTCTACCAACTGGGCGTTTTCCTTCTGGCTTTCCTACAAGAAGTTTCCATGCACGTCTTTCATTCCCCATACGCGCAACATGTCCTGCCCATCGCAGTCTACGAGACTTAACTGTTCTTATTATATCTGGCCTTCCTATAAAGACCATGTAGTTCATTGTTATGAAGTCTTCTCCATTCACCTGTCTGTTCATCTCTCTTTGGTCCAAAAATTTTCCTAAGAACTTTATTCTCAAATACTCGTAATCTCCTTTCCTCCCTTAAAGTAAGAGTCCATGTTTCGCACCCATATAATATAACTGGTAGAATAATAGTTTTATATATTTTCAGCTTAACGTTTTTTGAAGGAGTTGGGACATCAAGAGTCTCTGCAATGCATAATAGCATGCATTTCCAGAATTGAGCCTATGTTTAATTTCTTTGTGCATCTCATTCCTATTTGTGATTATTGTTCCTAGGTATTTGAATTCAGCCAATTCCTCAAAATTTCCCTCATTTGTCATTAGCTGTCCATTTCCATTATATAATGTATTTCTACGTGTGACCATATATTTAGTTTTACGGATATTTACTTCCAGTCCTAATTTCTTAGTGTTACTCAATAGTGTGGTGCGTGTTGGCCTTTAGTATCTCCTCGCTATCGGCCAGTAGTACTACATCATCAGCATAAACTAACAGCTTATTAATACCATTCAGTTGTAGGCCTTCCTCATTCTCTAAAGATTTAATGGCATGCTCTAGTACAAAATTAAATAGTAGAGGAGATAGTGCATCACCTTGCTTCAACCCATTCTGGATTTCAAAAGTGTCTGAAAACTGTTTGCCTACACGCACCCTACTCATTGAGCCATTTAGACACATTCGTATAAGTCTAACTAACTTTTTAGGAATTCCGAACTCCAGCAGGATACTATATAACTTCTCCCTCTTAATTGAATCATATGCTTTTTTGAAGTCTACATATAGTTGATGTACAGTACCATTATATTCCCATTTCTTTTCTAAAATCTGTCTTATACTAAAAATCTGATCTGTTGTAGACCTGTTTCTTCTAAATGCACATTGATGATCTCCTAGAATGTCATCAATATAGGGAGTAAGTCTGCTTACTAATATATTTGTTAGAATTTTGTACGAAGTTGAAAGTAATGAGATGCCCCTATAGTTGTTGCAATCAGTTTTATCTCCTTTCTTATAAATTGGTACGATAATTGATTCCTTCCATTCATCTGGAAGAGCTTCTTTTTCCCAAATCATACTAAGCAACCAGCGTATCTTGTCCATCAATTTTTCTCCCCCTGATTTTATCAGTTCTGCTGGGATCTCATCTGAACCTGATGCTTTATACATCTTCAATTTTTCAATTGCCATTTCAACCTCTAATGCACTTGGCTCTGCGACTAGCATTTCTGCTGTCTGTAACTTATCCTCCTCAATGTCCTGTTCTGTATGTACATTTAATAGCTGATTAAAATAACTTTTCCATCTATTTAATATACTCTTGGAATCTGCAATCATATCCCCATTTTCATTCCGAATTATGTTTGTTCTAGCCTGAAACCCTTTCTTCTCTATACTAATTCCCTGATATAATTCTCTAATGTTCCTATTTTTTGCATTCATTTCAAGATCATTAATCTTCTCTCTCAAATATTCCCTCTTTTTACTCTTTAGTAACTTGGTGGTTTCCCGTCTAACCTACCCAATTGCTCTAAATTTACCTCATTTGGCTCGTGTAACCATTTCATTTTTACTAGCTTTCTTTTCTTTACAATGTCGGCACATTCCTCATCAAACCATTTCTTGTTTTGCCTCTTTTTTAAACAACCAATGCTTTCTGATGCTGACAATTTAATAGTATCTCTTATAGCCTCCCATTCTTTATTTATATCAGTTTCTTCTTCGTTTGCCACATTGTCATCTGAAGATTCCAGTACTTCAAATCTATTAGCAATTTTGATTTGGTATTCTTGCCGCATTTCATCATTTTTCAAGTTTTTTAATTCATATTTTACAGAATCATCTTTAGCGTTTGTTCCTCTCATAAGCGATAGCCGTTGTCTGATTTTCACTCTGACCAGATGATGATCTGAATTGCAGTCTGTCCCTCTAACTGATCTAACATCAATGATGCTACTGTGCCAGCGTTTATCCACTAATACATGATCTATCTGGTTCCGAGTTTCTCCATCTGGGGACGTCCAGGTGTATTTATGAATATCCTTATGCTGAAATGTTGTGCTCTTAACAATGAGATTCTTTGATGTGGCAAATGTGACTAATCTAACCCCGTTGTCGTTACTATCTTCATGAAGACTGAATTTGCCTATTGTTGGTTTGAATATATCTTCCCGCCCCACTTTTGCATTAAAATCTCCTAAGACAATTTTCATATGATATCGTGAAAGGCTATCAAATAAGCATTCTAATTCGTCATAGAACTCATCCTTGATCTTGTCATCTTTATCTTCTGTGGGGGCATGTACATTTACAATTATAAAATCATGTCGTTTACCCTTTAGAATTATGTATGATATCCTATCACCAACAAACTTAATATCTCGGATAGCGGATAGGATCCTCCTTCTGACTAAAAAACCCGTTCCAAATGCAGGTCTTTCTGCACCCCCATAGTATAATGCAAAGCTTCCTGATTCCTGACTACCTTCTCCTGGCCACCTAACTTCCTGTAAAGCAACTATATCCAAGGGCGATTTATCCAATTCCCGCGTTAATATCTCTAGTGCCCCGCTATTGTATAAAGTCCTAACATTCCATGTTCCTAGGAACATGTCCCTGTGTTTGAGCCTTTGGCATGGGTTCCCTGAAGTAGTCCCCGCCCGGAGAACCGAATGGGGGACTATTTGACCTCCGGAAAATTTTACCCCAGTAGAACCCATGTCCGCATTTCTTGACGGTTGTATTTTTACGGTGAAAGATCGTCACTCTTTCGACCAAGGTACTTATTTCGTCTGGCTTATCACAATATACAATGCATAATATATATAATTAAAATTATATTTCAATAATTAAAAATTGAGATTATAAAAAATCTTAATAAAACTTGTCAACAGAAACGATAGAACAACTGCAAGGGAACTGTAAACCATTGCATGTCGAAACCTATTTTGAAGTTTATTCCAGAGAAGCGTTGTGATGTGCCGATTAAAAAAAAGCCGCTTTTAACTGCAAGGGATAAAAATACAGCGAAAAAATCTCATTTAAACTATAGGGAAGCAATAGAACACCTGAATTGGTAGATTGGATAACCCTCACTACCTAACGTCCGCGCCGCGTCCAGTCTCACTCCACTCCACTCTTACTCAAATAGGGAGTCCATCTGCTTCGCATGCTGGGTTGCCATGGTTGGATTTTCTGACTTCGATTTCTGAGCCTTGCAGTTAAATATACTTTTTTTTTTTTTGGTTGGTTCATCACGAAGCTTCTCTTGGAGAAATTTCAAGGTATAACCCTATTTCAAACAGTTGATAGAGATCCTTTCTTCACTCACTCCACTAGCAGGTACAGGCAGCTAGTAAAGGGGAAAGGTACTACTCACTGTTACAATACATCAGTCTTTCTAAATAATGTTATGAAAATAAAATATATTGGATTATATCATGAACAATTCGAAAATTTATAATAGTAATATAACATATATAGCTATTTTTAAACTTATAATACCCATATATACATTGTTTTTTGTTTCTACTTGTTTAACATCTCCTTTGTATGCATATTTAAAACCCAGCTTCTACTGTGTCTAAATTATATTCAAATGTATAAACGAAAAACTAAAATTTATACACACTCAAACGTTTAACTGGGTTTTCCTTATATCTATCACACAATAACTAAGCACTAAGTATTACTAAAAAATAATTATTATCTAAATATTTTTAAAAATGTATAAAAACAATCTATTAAACGCTAATTAACGCTTAATTCTACTAAATAAATTATGTATTAACTGAATTTTCAAAACAATTCTAAAATCCACCACACTGCTAGAACTAAGAACTGTCTACTGAAAAAGACAAATGTTTCTTGTGCTGTCAATGCAATGTCAGTACTGAACTGCACTATTAACAATAGATGGCCCTCCGCCGGTCTGCCACCCCGCAAATTATCATACTAAAACTGCGTGTTTTATATTATATTAGTTAAGAAATATTAATATAAATTCAAAGTATAACAAAATAAGTCAGGAATTAAAAACTATATACGAGTATAATATTTTTTACAAAAATCCTCTGATAAAAGGATAAATTATAATATTTATTTTCTAGTTTTCACAGCTTTGGGGGAGTTTGGTTTATAACTGGTAACAGCCACATTCCTAGCTTTGGCCTAGTTATTGTATGCACCCCTACAGTAGTGGGGGTAGTAAAATGACGTCTCTCCTATGAACTCCGTTGACTTAGATTATAGGTTTCGGCATGCAATGGTTAACAGTTCCTTTGTCAGATATAATACGTAATGTTGACAATTTTTAATATTTAGCTTGAATTTTACACAACAATTAGTAATCAACTGCAGAAATTGAAAAAAAAAACTGATGATAAGAACCATTGATATACTGAATTCAATACTCCAGATTATAAAATATATTACACACAACCAATATTTCAGGCTTGTTACAAAGCATTTTTATTATGTAATTCCTTTTATGTTGTACAGTCAGATGGAAATGGTCCAACCAACTGTCATAAGTATAAATTCATTTTTGGAGGCAGTCAACATGAATTTCAAGAAGGGATAAAATTAATAATGGTATAATAAGAGAAATTGTGCATGTCGAAAGGCACATATTGGAGAAAAAAAATAGAAGAAAGACGTTTGAAGCGGTATTCACACCTCATACTAATGAAAGACAATAGAATACCAAAGAAGGTTTTTAAATGGGAGAAATTTCGAGGTACGTTTCGGCATGCAATGGGTGGAAGTTCCCTTGATAGACTGAGAAAAAAATGCATCGTCTCATGTTTCATATAGGACAGAAGAGGACTTAAATAGATACAAGCAAATTCGAATAAATGATGTGTTATGTTGGTTATCCTATAGAGGTATAAACCATTGAGCATTGGTATGGCAGACAAGTAGAACTTGAAGTGACAGAAAATCCAATACACGTGCACATGTTACCAACTTGCGTAATTTATCAAATCTTGTATTCATTACACTTTGTAGGCTTAACCACTGCTTAATCCGGGAACAGCAATCCACACTAACATCAGCATTTATAGAAATTACATGTCTAACTAATTAACTAACTTACTGTACTTACTAAAGGCTTATCAAATCGATATCACATGTTACAATTATTTAACTCCTCTAAATACCTGTCATTATCGAACCCAGAGTTCATGGCCGAGCGAAAATAAGCTCTCCATACATCCCTATTCTCAGCTAAATATTTTCCAATTATTTAATGCATCGTTACTCAACCTGTGGTCGCGAAATATTTTAAGGGGTTCGCCCAAAACTTTTCGTAACGACGGGGTTTCGAGGTTAGGTCTATTAATGTTTCCTTCATTTTTGCAGCAATTTTTAATAATAAAATACCGATCCGATGAGGGTCTCTTCCACTTTTTCAAGCGGTTGCCCTGTTTACCAGCCGGCTGCTGGCCCTTCACATCCACATGTGTCAATCACAGAGGTAGATGATCAAAACAGCCAGTGTAGGGGTGCACATGTGGTTAGCAATGTCGAGTCCCCCAGCCGTTATAGCTGGTTCAACCCTCAACCTGGAGCCGCTACTTAATTGTATGCTACCCCAATTGCCTCCACGATGTGGGTGGTAAACCAACCGGTCCCATACTGGCCGAAATACCATGAGAAATTTACCTCCCACATGGAGACTCGAACCAGCGCAAGTCCCGTAGCTCTGCGCCAAGGCTTCCTACCTTAACCGCTCGGCTACGGCGCGGGACGTGCTATAATAATAATAATAATAATAATAATAATAATAATAACTGAGACATGGATTTTTTTTTTTCAAATGCCCAAGGTTTGTCTTTTTTCGACCATTCCTGGTTTCACTCCTGGGCATGGCGTACTTGTAACCCACTTCAAGGTTGGGGTGCCTGGAAGGCGGGGTTACGTTGCCCCCGATGATATGATGGGTGATGAATGATGATAATGGTGCGCCAGGAGAGTCCCCTAATCCTAAGCTAAACCGAAGATGAATAGGAATATGATGACTGCGATGGCCATATGATTTCGGGGACCGTTGTGAACCTTAAAGATTTCCTGACTTTGTCTTACAGGTGAGGAAAAAACCCCGATAAAAACCTCACACCCAAAAAACTGTCCCGATCGGGGATCGAACCCGGGCCCGCTTACTTACTTACTTACTCACTGGCACTATCGAACCCGAAGGTTCATGGCCGCGCGGACATAAGCTCTCCATACATCCCTATCCTGAGCTAATGCTTTCCAATCATTCCCTGTATAATCTACTTCCCTCAAATCATAGTTAATGTTGTTCTCCCACCTCATTCTTGGTCTACCAACTGGGCGTTTTCCCTCTGGCTTTCCTACAAGAAGCTTCCATGCACGTCTTTCATTCCCCATACGTGCAACATGTCCTGCCCATCGCAGTCTACGAGACTTAACTGTTCTTATTATATCTGGCTTCCTATAAAGACCATGTAGTTCATTGTTATGTAGTCTTCTCCATTCACCTGTCTGTTCATCTCTCTTTGGTCCAAAAATTTTCCTAAGAACTTTATTCTCAAATACTCGTAATCTCCTTTCCTCCCTTAAAGTAAGAGTCCATGTTTCGCACCCATATAATATAACTGGTAGAATAATAGTTTTATATATTTTCAGCTTAACGTTTTTTGAAAGGAGTTGGGACATCAAAAGTCTCTGCAATGCATAATAGCATGCATTTCCAGAATTGAGCCTATGTTTAATTTCTTTGTGCATCTCATTCCTATTTGTGATTATTGTTCCTAGGTATTTGAATTCAGCCACTTCCTCAAAATTTCCCTCATTTGTCATTAGCTGTCCATTTCCATTATATACTGAATTTCTACGTGTGACCATATATTTAGTTTTACTGATATTTACTTCCAGTCCTAATTTCTTAGTGTTACTCAATAGTGTGTGCGTGTTGGCCTTTAGTATCTCCTCGCTATCGGCCAGTAGTACTACATCATCAGCATAAACTAACAGCTTATTAATACCATTGAGTTGTAAGCCTTCCTCATTCTCTAAAGATTTAATGGCATGCTCTAGTACAAAATTAAATAGTAGAGGAGATAGTGCATCTCCTTGCTTCAACCCATTCTGGATTTCAAAAGTGTCTGAAAACTGTTTGCCTACACGCACCCTACTCTTTGAGCCATTTAGACACATTCGTATAAGTCTAACTAACTTTTTAGGAATTCCGAACTCCAGCAGGATACTATATAACTTCTCCCTCTTAATTGAATCATATGCTTTTTTGAAGTCTACATATAGTTGATGTACAGTACCATTATATTCCCATTTCTTCTCTAAAATCTGTCTTATACTGAAAATCTGATCTGTTGTAGACCTGTTTCTTCTAAATGCACATTGATGATCTCCTAGAATGTCATCAATATAGGGAGTAAGTCTGCTTACTAATATATTTGTTAGAATTTTGTACGAAGTTGAAAGTAATGAGATGCCCCTGTAGTTGTTGCAATCAGTTTTATCTCCTTTCTTATAAATTGGTACGATAATTGATTCCTTCCATTCATCTGGAAGAGCTTCTTTTTCCCAAATCATACTAAGCAACCAGCGTATCTTGTCCATCAATTTTTCTCCCCCTGATTTTATCAGTTCTGCTGGGATCTCATCTGAACCTGATGCTTTATACATCTTCAATTTTTCAATCGCCATTTCAACCTCTAATGCACTTGGCTCTGCGACTAGCATTTCTGCTGTCTGTAACTTATCCTCCTCAATGTCCTGTTCTGTATGTACATTTAATAGCTGATTAAAGTAACCTTTCCATCTATTTAATATACTCCTAGAATCTGCAATCATATCCCCATTTTCATTCCGAATTATGTTTGTTCTAGCCTGAAACCCTTTCTTCTCTATACTAATTCCCTGATATAATTCTCTAATGTTCCTATTTTTTGCATTCATTTCAAGATCATTAATCTTCTCTCTCAAATATTCCCTCTTTTTACTCTTTAGTAACTTGGTGGTTTCCCGTCTAACACTACCCAATTGCTCTAAATTTACCTCATTTGGCTCGTGTAACCATTTCATTTTTGCTAGCTTTCTTTTCTTTACAATGTCGGCACATTCCTCATCAAACCATTTCTTGTTTTGCCTCTTTTTTAAACAACCAATGCTTTCTGATGCTGACAATTTAATAGTATCTCTTATAGCCTCCCATTCTTTATTTATATCAGTTTCTTCTTCGTTTGCCACATTGTCATCTGAAGATTCCAGTACTTCAAATCTATTAGCAATTTTGATTTGGTATTCTTGCCGCATTTCATCATTTTTCAAGTTTTTTAATTCATATTTTACAGAATCATCTTTAGCGTTCGTTCCTCTCATAAGCGATAGCCGTTGTCTGATTTTCACTCTGACCAGATGATGATCCGAATTGCAGTCTGTCCCTCTAACTGATCTAACATCAATGATGCTACTGTGCCAGCGTTTATCCACTAATACATGATCTATCTGGTTCCGAGTTTCTCCATCTGGGGACGTCCAGGTGTATTTATGAATATCCTTATGCTGAAATGTTGTGCTCTTAACAATGAGATTCTTTGATGTGGCAAATGTGACTAATCTAACCCCGTTGTCGTTACTATCTTCATGAAGACTGAATTTGCCTATTGTTGGTTTGAATATATCTTCCCGCCCCACTTTTGCATTAAAATCTCCTAAGACAATTTTCATATGATATCGTGAAAGGCTATCAAATAAGCATTCTAATTCTTCATAGAACTCATCCTTGATCTTGTCATCTTTATCTTCTGTGGGGGCATGTACATTTACAATTATAAAATCATGTCGTTTACCCTTTAGAATTATGTATGATATCCTATCACTAACAAACTTAATATCTCGGATAGCGGATAGGATCCTCCTTCTGACTAAAAAACCCGTTCCAAATGCAGGTCTTTCTGCACCCCCATAGTATAATGCAAAGCTTCCTGATTCCTGACTACCTTCTCCTGGCCACCTAACTTCCTGTAAAGCGACTATATCCAAGGGCGATTTATCCAATTCCCGCGTTAATATCTCTAGTGCCCCGCTATTGTATAAAGTCCTAACATTCCATGTTCCTAGGAACATGTCCCTGTGTTTGAGCCTTTGGCATGGGTTCCCTGAAGTAGTCCCCGCCCGGAGAACCGAATGGGGGACTATTTGACCTCCGGAAAATTTTACCCCAGATGAACCCATGTCCGCATTTCTTGACGGTTGTATTTTTACGGTGAAAGATCGTCACTCTTTCGCCCAAGGTACTTTTTTCGTCTGGCTTATCACCTTCGACCAGTCCGGCATGGGTAACCCTATCGGCAGCAATGCTACCGCCGGCATAGCTCTCAGGATCATTTAAGCACGCAAGCCACTCCACCACGACAAGGTAAAGATACCATGGAGGGGATGCCAGTGTTTGACGAAGGTGTGCAAGCACACGACGTAGAAAGAAGAATGTAGTAAGAATGTCTAGGTTCGTCTCCCTCGCCCATTACGTAAATTAGGTTCTCCCACTATATCGACCTCGTGGACTTGAGATCCAGTGCTTAGGCACACGTAACAAATAATATGATTGGTTAATGTATTCTTATATTATAATCAGAGAAGTTACAAATTTGTTATTGGTAATTTTTGCCGTCGGACGTTGGGCCTTATTCGTGCTGGCTTCACGTACAGTCGGGTCACAAGTTTGTAACTTAGACCACTGGGGTTTTCCTAGGTCATTGATCTTTACTTCTAGTAGGCCCTAACGCTTGAGTTTTCTCCCTTCCCACACTTTTTACTAGCGTTGTTTGTCCCAAGATTAGATCCCCGCTCGTAAATTCAGTTATTGTGTTCTGACTGTCAATATAGAGCTGTTAAATTCTGCTTCACAAAATATTGCCAGTTAAATCCTGAGAATAAAGGATTTTGTCAATTTTCCAACTCTTTGTATATGTGTCGGTCACTTCCGCCTTCACAAAAGAAAGGATGGCATTACCTGAGTTCTCTCTACCTTGTTAATGACTAGTTCTTTAGTTCACATTATTGCTAATTTCGTCGATTATTTTATTTGCCATTTCATTTCATAATCGTATTCGACTCGCTTTCCTGATTAATTTAAAGTATACACATGACCATGTCTGAAAACTGCTTCTCTCAGTGGTCTTTCCGATTATTTATGATTTTTATTGACTGGAATTGGGATTTTTTAATTTATTCAGTTACTCTATGCAAAGGAGGCTGAGTGAATGACTTGGTACAAATGCCCTTTATAAATACATGGAAAATTCAAGGGATTTTTCATTTATTTATAAAACCTCTCGCATAATATGATACTAGAATCTATAAGCTATAGTGGCCTTTAAAAATGGCTGTCTTGTTTTGGTTAGAGCACGTTAACCCTAGAGTGTTGCCAGCATGTCAATTACCTGGACAGATTGCAAATATTGGTTTGTCTCCTTTTACCTGAGGACATTCTTAAAGAATACGTAGACCCATTTTCTGCAATGTAAAAATGCATAAATATTCATTTCCCAAAAATATATTATTATATATATATATATATATTATATGTATACACTCTCTGAAGATAAGTTTGAGTCTTACTCAGACCTTTCACACTTCTACAATTAACATTCAAAACTATTATAGATGAATATTTGTATAGCATAACTTGGTTCTTCATGTGTAATTAACCGTTTATTTACTATCTTCTTGTGTTCATTTTTTTCGCATTAACACTTTTGTTAGAAACCGAACACACTTTTTTTTTCACAAGTCATTTTTTTTTTCACTCTTGCACGTCACTACTATTATGCCATCCACTCATCTGCACACAATATTTACAACTTAAATATGTTACAGCTAGGGTCTTCGCTTGCGATGAACAAGTTTTGTCTTACCATAAAACCATAGGGTCGAATAATATCTCCGTTTTGATAAATTTAGTTTGAAAAATTGAGCCAACGGGCTCGTTCAATAAAATTTCCTTTACATGGATCTATACGTCCGATAGTAAAATACTAAAATATCGAGTTTATTAAGCGGGTGTGTTATCATTATAAACATTTATTTATTTTAGCTTATACAACGCGTTCATTGCTATCATTTTCGATCGTATCGATTTATCGGATACAAAAAAAAAATGATTCTTGAAGAAGATTTTCGGCCTGTAGGCCGTGGTCGTGAGGCCAAACTGGCCAGTCTCAAGACAACCCTTGAGGATGCCAGACGCAGTCTCTGGGGAAACGTCGGGGAACTACAAGCCTCATGACCACGGCCTACAGCCCGAAAATCTTCTTCAAGATCATCATAGCAACTCCGGCCGTGAAAGTCTACGTGAATACACAAAAAAAAATTCTTATTCAAACAAAATGTTAGATTTCTACAAAAAAATAACAAAGTGGGCTTCATTAATGTCTCATAGATATGCATAAACGTTTTCACGTTTCAATTATTTACTTATCATTGTTGCTCCTAGCTCAGTTACATTTTCAGCGTTCACAGATGCTACGTTCTACGTGGTGCATTTTATTTATTTATAAAAATTATACAAATATATTATCAAGTTTATCATTATTCTTATTATACCACTTGGTCAGGCAATCTCCGCTGTTCTATCCGCTAAAGCGTAATTTACTTTATCATTAATCAGTCAATGGTCATCTTATATCTCGCGCGTAAAATCTTATATTCAGATACAGAATTGCATAAGCGTTACCTTCGTTACACCCTCATCAACACAATAACTTTTTATCACATTATCATAAGTAATGCCACGAGTGATTTCCAAATTATCGATAAATTCACGACCCACGAAGTGAGGAGTGAATTTATCTAGAGAATTTGGAAATCAAGAGTGGCATTTGTTAGGACTATTTAACGAATAAAATTAAACTCTTTACTCACAAATCATTATTTAACTGTAGTTATTTAAAAATATTTATATATTTTAATTAAACGGCGATGTTTGAAAACAAATGAGAAACGATAGGTACGCTTCTCTTGCTTCTTTTGTTTATCACTGCAACCAGATCATACTATTTATTGCCAAAGGAACGCAATATTGTAAGAATGCTCTCTAGTGGAGAAAAAATGAAACACATCAAACTGTATTAATTCATGTCTGATGTCGTATGATGTAAATATGACAAATATATGTTTCTGGATTGTTACCAGGGAAAAAATACATTTAAGAAAGTTCAAAGAGTGGTTTCTTTTTTTGGTGGTATAATCAATTGCTACAAATGTTTTTATATTAACTCCCGCATGCGGCTTGTGTTGACATTCATGCACTATATATACAATCTGATAGCCGTATTTCTCACAGGTTCAGTCACTGCAAAATAATGGTCAGACCTGTTCAGAATATTAAAAAGGAGGAGCTTCCTTTAATATGGTAATATAACACTGATAAATATTTCGTGGAACACGACTCTGATGGTTGTAAAACAGAAATCATTGAAACGTGATTGGTCATTGACTCCCATTTGGGGCATGAGTTAAATAGTCATCATCATCATTCGCATAATACATAATACTGGGTCTTTATCGCCCTTTGTAATATGATTTTAATCATATGTCACATAGACATACATATACATAATCGCCTCTATGACCCTTATTATAAAGAAAAAATGCATATATCCTGTATATTACTCGTCGATAGGTCGCACGCGCCTTCAATATACTCACTGAATTGACCGTTCAAATGATCTTCATCATTAAGCTTCAACATATCTAAGTTTTAATGCCTACAACGTCAGGTGATTTCAGTTAAGAATAATATTTATTATCGATGGTATTACACACTGATTTTATTTTATGAACGTAGCTTCTCAGTGCTAATTATGTTTTAAAAATATTTGAAACCAGCTTAAAAGTGATAGTTATTTACGTGAATATTCTGATTATAAATTATCTAGAGTATTTCCGTTCTGAAAAGTCGGCATGGCAGCTATCTGCTGGAGCATTGTAGTGATCGATACTGGGATACATTAACTCTTTTAACTTATTCACACAGCTATTTAATTATTAATACTATTATTAGGTGTTTAAAAACATAGATACATTCTCCTTTGTTAAGTTCCAAACAAAAATTCATTAATCACACTCAATCTTAGCTGAAAGTGGACATGTATGTGTTATATATCTGTGGTTGACAACCCGGCTGACAAAAAGTGCCGATTGTCTAGAAAAAGTGGGAGCCTTAACCTCCTACTACCCCAAGGGCCTCCGGGCCTGTTGTGGGATCACTTTACTTTTTTTTTTACTAGTTAAATTAATTACACCATATTCATCAATATGATAATATTACCATGATTAATATCCAAATCGATATTTCATTTGTTTACAGTTATTATGCACTTTCCTCTCGCGATTGGCTTTTCAATCTAGGGATATATTTAATTATGTTCTTAGCTTTCTTTATTTTTATTAATCGTTATAGTTGAGACATGTTTATCACTTTATTTGATACTATCCAATATAACATTTACTATTAGTTCTTATTACTACTTTGCATTCATGTCCTGATTTCAGTTAGTATTGAGTTCGAATTCTGTGAAAACTGGTTCATGCATTTAAGCTCAATTTATCGGGTCTTTACAGCCTCAATCTTATTCTCAGATCCACATATAATAGCTAGACTTTTGTCAACATTTTTTAAATTGTTTCTACTTCTGTCGTCTAGGTTAGTATGCGCCACAGAATTAGTAGCGATCTCCGGGTTCCTTAGTACTTCTGTATGTGCATATGTTTTGTGATTAGCCATCGCCCAAGAAACACTCTCCGACGCGTGTGATTCATTTTCGGGGGTCCTATCTTTTTGACATCCACTATTAACTTTCTCTTTGAGGACACTTATCTCATCGTTTAGTTTGCTAATTTGGTTAGTCACTTTCTGCTCTATATTAATGCCTAACA
This sequence comes from Diploptera punctata, assembly GCA_030220185.1. Classification (NCBI taxonomy): domain Eukaryota; kingdom Metazoa; phylum Arthropoda; class Insecta; order Blattodea; family Blaberidae; genus Diploptera; species Diploptera punctata. The sequence goes on along the minus strand of JASPKZ010004836.1, from coordinate 4,542 downwards.
CATTAAATCTAGGATCTACTATTGTTTCAATCAATTCAGAGCGTTTATCCTGCTCCGCAATTTTCTGAATTACTTGGAGCTTTAGTGTTTCTTGCTCGTCGGCTAGCTTTTCTACAGATACACACATATCATTCACCCTTTTGTCCGAGTTCTCTAATCTACAGAGCACATTCTTGTCTACTCGTTCTATTTCCCTTTTTAATTCCTCTTGTTTCTCCCCTAGATTAGTTTGTAACGTTATTATATCATTATCCGTCTCGGTTCTCATTAGGCTTATTGTCCTGCCTTCTGTTTTCTCTAAGACTTTCTTAGGGTTTTCTTCCGTTTTATCTACCCTTATTCCCATATGCACTAATAGTTTCATTTATTTTCGCTTCTAACATCTCTTATCTTTTTCCCATCACATCCCTTAATGTTTCTTTCAATGTAACTCTATCCTGTTTTCCTATTTCTTTCCATCGCCTTCTAACTCTTAACATTATCATTTTCAATATTTAATAGGGTCATTAGTTGAGTTTCCCTATCCTCCATTTGTTGTTGTTTTAATATTTTCACTTGGTTGTATTTAAATTTATCCCTACTCTATTTCCTATCATATTTTCTATTCATTTCATTTCATTCTACTCTCAAGCATACACACTCCCTAATCTCTTCGTGTTTCCTATCCATTTTTTTGTATTTTCTGCCCCTTTCTATTCCTATTTCTTAACAACGTCACAACACACACACACACACACACATAATATATATATATATAATTAGTTTAATTCAGTATTATATTTTGATTTTTTTCTATCCCTACCTGGGTGGCTGTTGTCAGGTCACTTATGTGCCTTCTCTCGGTTCGCGCCTTCTCGTTCCGCATCCTGGGTTGTCAGAATTGGTCAGATTGTGCCATCCTCTTCGTTGTCCTGTTGGTTGTTTTGACTTCGTGGTTTTGTGGGACTTAGTCGTTCTGTGTTTAATTTCTATTAGTGTCTTTCACTTTTACGACCTATTGATGCACCAGTTGGGCCGCCAATATGACACATGGATTTATTGCCATCCCCATGTGGGTGAACAATATATAATAGAGTTAAGGTCAATCCCAGGTTGTTTGGAATTAATAAAGGATATGTGACGCTGGATTGATAAAGGACTTCCCCGGTTGGTTCACTGGAGAGAACTTGGGTTCTTGGTTCGCTCAAGTATAAGAATCGATAGACTGAGGGGTTCTTATTCAGGGGTTTCCACGAGGGACTTCGTAGGGCAGAAGAATTAATTGTGTCGAAGAGACATTGTGTTGAATGTAAATTTATTATGTCTTGAAAAACATCTCGAAATGGCGAACACGTACAGTGTTTAATTATATTTCTCTCGCACAACCTACGGTTCGCGAAATATTTAAGGGTTCGCCAAAACTTTTTCGTAACGGCGGGTTTCGAGGTTAGGTCATTATGTTTCTTCATTTCTACAGCATTGTTATAATAATAATAATAATAATAATAATAATAATAATAATAATAATAATAATAATAATAATAATAATAAAAACCTAACACGTGACGTTGATAATATAATATAATAATATAATATAATGTAATGTCATGTAATTGTAATGTAATGTAATTGTACTGTAATGTAATGTAATGTAATGTAATGTAATGTAATGTAATGTAATTATAAATAATATACATATACTATAATATATCATATCCATAGTAATTCTGCCCGAAGGCATGTCCTTCACTGCAATCATAGCATTTTCATGCTATGCTTGGCAGGCTTTACTAGGGAATTGTAGTGTGGCAGCTTCCCGTTGCTTTCCCACACGGTGAAGTGATTGAATGATGATGATGGATTATGATGATGATGATGATGATGATGATGGCCATATGATTTCGGAGACCGTTTGGGGCCTTGACGTTTTCCTGACATTTGTCTTACAGGTGAGGAAAAAACTCGATAAAAACCTCACCCAGAAAAACTGCCCCGACCGGGGATAGAACCCGGGCCCGTAACGTGACAAGCAGCACGCTACCTCGAGACCACTGCGTTGGACTCATATAATATAATATAATATATATAAGATAATATTAATATAATAGTAATAATAAACTAGTAATATAATATTAATCATATATAAAGTTTGTTTTAGCTGTAGAGTTAAGCCATAAGGCCTTTCTATTTCACTCAAATGTGCAATATAATATAATATAATATAATATTAATATAATATAATATATATAATATAATATAATATAATATATAAAAATTAATGTTTGTTTGTTTGTATATTGTTTGTTTGTTCGTACTTTATGCGCCGGCCATACCGTTGATCGAATTGTGATGGGTTTTTTTTTTGCAAAATGTTCAGGAGGATTCCCGGGAAGAACATAGGTGTAGGAGAGTTGCGATACTCAACTCCTTACATCCTTAAAAATCGCACTTTGTAGTGGGGAAAACCGTGAAAAAAGTAATGACAAAAGTAGCTCTTTGGATGCTTAAATGGCTTACTCTGCCTAAAACCATAAGAAATACACAAATGAATGTACACAGAATGAATATCTCAAAAAGCTCTATAAAAAAGTCCTTCGACCGCATATGTTTATCTCGTTACGGATAACTTACAAAAACCATTTTTCTTTCATTATACCAATAGTCCCTTATTCTTACGGGTAACTCACAAAAATATTTTTGTTCTTTCATTGATCCAATAGTCTCACGCCGTACCCGAGTGGTTTATGCAAGAAGTCTTGGCGCAGAACTGCGGGACTTACGCTGGTTCGAGTCTCACGGGGGAAGTAATTTTCTCATGGTATTCGGCCAGTATGGGACCGGTTTGGTCACAGTGGGTCAGAAAAAAAAACTCACTCTCATCAATTTATCTTTTTTTTTCAGTCTAATATAATTGTTATATGACCGTTCTTAGCTTATCTGCAAAGGAGGGTACAATTCTAATGTTCATGACTGTGTGACGTCATCATTCACACTTCTTGAGCCAGAACAGAAGGCTGTAAGAGGCTTTCTTGCGAACTTATTTAATAATATCTAATTATGTCCTAATTGCTGAATTTTATGATAAAAAGTAACATATTTTTATCGTCCGCCCATGACATGAGAATTGAACGTTCGGGCAGGACGTCTGCCGGGTACACTAGTATAATATAATATAATATTAATAATAATGATTAATACTATTTTAAAATTATATTAACCCTATAATGTCCCTTATTGCATATGTGTAACAGCAGGAATTTATCACATTATTTCCACAATAAATTAATATCTCTCTTTTTCTTAAAAATGTGTTTATCTTTAATCCATTAAATGTAGCAAATTCTCATATCTTTCCATTCTCATTTAGACATTCTTCTCCATAAATACCACATACATTTTTAATTAGGTGTATTCCAAGTCTTGCGTTCAAATCTCCTGCTATTACTATATGATTAGTAGTATTGTATTTATCAACAATCTTTTATAATTTAATATAAAATTATTCTGTTTCTTCTACTTTTCCTTCTTCAGGAGCATATACCTCAATAATTGAATGCATTATGTTTTGAAGATGATATAGATTTAATTTTTGACAGAGAGATCAGACTACAAAAAGCAGTTATCAATTAAATAATGTATATATATATATATATATATATATACATACGAAATATAATATGATAATTTCAAAATCAAAAACTAAAGTAATGGCTTTCCATGGAAAGTATCCAGTAAGAACAAAAATAGCAATAGAAGATAAAGTGTTGTAACATGTTTCACACTTCCAGTATTTGGGCTGCGACATAACTTATGAAGAACAACAAGATATAAATAAGAAAATACAGAAACTTCAACACATCTGTGGAACAATCAGACTAACACTGAGGAACAAAGTAAGAACAGATACGCAGCTAAGATTTTACTCAACGATGGCACTACCACTGGTGATGTATGGAATCGAGGTCTGGATCCTAAAGGAAAAAGAAAAAAGACAAATTAAGGCAGCTACGGGCTGAGATTCCTACGGGCTGTGAAAGGTTGTACAAGTGAAGAACATATTAGAAATGGGAATATTAGAGAGGAACTAAAAGTACAACCACTTCTTCAACAAATAGAAGAACACAGGAAAAATTGGATAGAACATCTGCAAAGAATGACAGAGGATAGGATACCAAAGATGGCATTGATATATAATCCTGTAGGGTGAAGATCGGTGGAAGACCAAGAAAGCGGTGCGCTGAACAGATGTAAGATCGGAACAGGCAAAGACCTAATCCGTGAATGATGATGATGATAAATTAATATTTACTGCGAATGCCTGATTTACAATTATGTAACAACGTTAGGGATGCATTTGATTTCGCTACAACTAGGCCTACAGGTTGTGTAACTTTAACTTTTAAGCCGTAACTAGAGTAGCTTTAGATTTTAATCATTAAGGGTCAGTTTCACCAAGAGAGGTAACTGCATTACGCCAGTTTTCCCCATGTATAATGCATAGCTTTAACTGGCGTAATACAGTTACCTCTCTTGGTGAACCTGGCCCTTGGTTAAGAAATTTAA
>JASPKZ010004835.1:0-33938 GCA_030220185.1 Diploptera punctata | reverse complement strand
ACGCACGCACACACACCACACACACACACACACACACGCGGTATATATAAAGTTTGGTCATGACCATTTTTGGTGTCTGCTAGATAGGATTGGTGAGGATTTGTAAAAAATTTTTCAAATATATTTTAATGTAAACAACCTCAATAGCTTTCTTCATTTCTTCAGACTTGTTAAAAGAAACTTTTTTATTTGAATAAGCATGGTACAGTAAACAGGAACATGTTAAGTAAAGAATTAATTATTATTATTGTTATTATGACTATTATTATTATTATTATTATTATTATTATTATGAATATTATTTATTTAGCGGGGGGGCTGAGGCTAATTGGGATTTCCAGATCCTTGATTTGGTCAAAAACCCTGATGGAACTGATATTTAACCTCTGGGGTGAATTTCGGTGAAGTCCGGAGGGTCTAACTTAGCCAAATCCACTCTCCTCACCTCCAAGTTGGGGCCCCTCGGGACCTTCTTAAGATCTTTTAAGATTTTAAGATGCAAAGAGAGAGTGGGGTGTGGAAAGAAACGGGAAGCTACCACACCTATATATCCCTAGTAAAGCTGCAAACATGGCATGATGAGTCTTTCCACGGTAAAGACTCCGGACGTAAATTATCTCCCCATTCGGATGTCCCGGGAGGGGGATCTGCGGAAGGAAAACATCATGCAGTCTAAACAACAGAAGAAAAGGAGATTAAGGATTGGAGCCTGGAATGTGAGAACTCTTCTGCAAGCCGGAAAAACTGAAAATTTGAAAGGAAGAAATGAGAAGAAACAAAGTGGATGTGATGGGAATATCAGAAGTGAGGTGGGAACAAAGTGGTGAATTAGTGAGTGATGAATTTAGAATGTTTTATTCCAGTGGTGATTCTAAAGGAAATCATGGTGTCGTGTAGTATTAGGACCACGTGTGAAGAAAAAGTGATATCAGTGCATTATTGGATAATCGGATGATAATGGTGAGGTTACAAGGGAAAAAAGTGGACTTGGTGATAGTGCAAATTTACATGCCTCACAGTGGGTTAGCAGATGAAGAAGTGGAGGAAAGATATGACAAGATAGAAGAGATTGTTGAGAAAGAGAAGAAGGGGGCTTGCGTTATCCTAATGGGTGACTGGAATGCTGTAGTTGGAGAAGGACAGGATGGAAGTACAGTTGGAAGATATGGATTAGGAAAAGGAATGAGAGAGAGGTGAATCACGGTGAGTTTCTGTAAAAGGAATTCAATGATAACTTGGAAATACAATGTTTCAACAGCATAAAAGAAAAAGATACACATGGATAGGCCCTATGGACAACAAACGATACCAGATCGACTACATACTGATACAGGAAAGATTCCGAAATTGCTTGAAAAATGGCGAAGACCCTACCAGAGCAGATATCAATTCAGACCATGTCCTACTAATAGGCGAAGTAGATATTTGCCTGAAGAAGATAAGAGGAAGACAGGCAACAAAGAAGTTTGACTTGGAGAAACTCAAAACTGAAGAGGAAAGGAGAAAATTCCAACAAAATTTTCAGGAGAAAGCCTCTACCATGGAAATCTCATATGGCAATACAAGGAACACTGGAGTCATTTGAAAACCTCTATACAGACAGCTGCAGAGGAAATAATAGGATACAAAGAGAGCAAGAATATTAAAAAACCTTGGGTCACAGAAAAATGTTGGAGAAGATGGAAGAAAGAAGAAAATGGAAAAATAGCAATACAGAAGAAGCCAAAAGAAATTACAGGAACTAAACAACGAACTTAGAAGAGAAACTGACAAGGCAGGGAAGAATGGATGAAGCAGAAATGTGAAGAACTAGAGAATCTGGAGAGGAGAGGAAAATATGATTTAATGTACCAGGAAGTTAGAGGCTTGGACTATGGAAAAAGAGCAGGTAAACTATGTGGCTGATTGAGGACGAAATAGTGAAGAAATAACAGACAAACAGGGAATTATGAATACATGGGAAAATATGTAGAAGAGCTGTATGAGACAAGAAATCGTCCGACTAACTTGGATATAGAAAAATGAAGAAGAGGTAATCAGAAGATAAAAAAGGATTTTCAATCTGAAGGAAGAAGTTGTAACTAGCAATTAAGGAAATGGAAAATGTAAAGCAATAGGGACTAGCATGAACCCCATTGAATTAGTTAAATGCTTGGGCGAAGGAAAGAAGGAATATTGCGTTTATGCAACAAGATATATAAAAGAAGGTGAATGGCCCGAAGAATTGACTGAGACAGTGTTAATACCAATACCGAAGAAAAACAATGCAAAGAAATGTAAGGAGTTCAGAACTAGCAGCTTGATATCACACTCAGCAAAGATTCTCTGCGAACACTAAATCGACGTTTACGTTCTAAGATGGAAAGCGAATTGGAAGAAGAACAGTTTGGCTTCAGGAAGGAAAGGGTACAAGAGATGCAATTGGATTGATACGAACAATAGGAGAAAGATATATAGAAAAAGATAAAGATGTTTATGCAGTATTTGTTGACCTGGGGAAAAGGCCTTTGACAGAGTAAATTGGAATAAACTCCTGAAGATCTTGAAGAAAATTGGCGTGAAATGGAAGGAGAGGAGGCTCATAAGTAGTCTTTATGAAAAAACGCGAATAAAAGTGAAGATAGGAGAAGAAATGTCAGAGGGAAGAGAAATTGGAAGAGGGGTGAGGCAAAGGATGTCCTCTATATCACCTACCCTTTTCAACATCTACCTGGAAGACCTAATGAAGAACTGCTTCAGTAATACGGGAGGCGTAAACATGGGAGGAAGAAGAATAAAGTGCATAAGATTTGCTGATGATATGGCTTTGCTAGCAGAAGATGCAATGACATTGAGGAACATGCTGATGGAGCTGAATGATAAGTGCAAGGATTATGGGATGAAGATAAATATAAATAAGACAAAGGCCATGATTATAGGAAAGAAACAAAGAAGATAAACATGAAGATTAAAGATGAGGCCATTGAGCAAGTGGAGAGCTTCAAATTCTTGGGGTTGTACTATCAGTAGTAACATGAACTGCAGTCAAGAAGTAAAGCAGAGGATAGTCCAATGGCCAAAAGAAGCTTTCAACAAGAAGAGAAGCATTTTCTGCGGACCTATGGCAAGAGAAATAAGAAAGAGGCTAGTGAAGTGCTTTGTGTGGAGTGTAGCATTATATGGTGCAGAGACGTGGACATTACGACGGAATGAGGAAAAGCGACTGGAAGCTTTTGAGATGTGGATATGGAGAAGAATGGAACATATACAAATGGACAGACAAAGTAAGAAATGAAGATGTGCTAGGCAGAGTGGGTGAAAGAAGAACAATGCTGGAACTCATAAAGAAGAAGAAAAGAAATTGGATTGGCCACTGGCTAAGAGAGACTGCCTGCTGAAGGATGCTCTAGAAGAATGGTCAACGGAAAGAAAGTTGAGGCAGAAAAAGACATCAGATGATAGACAATATTAAAATAAATGGTTTGTATGCAGATCAAAAAGGAAAGCTGAGTCAAGGAAAGATGGGAGAATGCTGAGTTTGCAGTGAAAGACCTGCTCTTGAGCAGAACACTATGAATGAATTTATTTAGCCTTATTATATTATTTTATTATTATTATTATTATTATTATTATCAATATCATTATTATTATTATTATTATTATTATTATTATTATTATTTATTATTATTATTATTATTATTATTATTATTATTATATCATTATCATCATTATCATTATTATTATTATAATCATTATCATTATTATCATTAATATTATTATTATTATTATTGTTATTATATTGACTCCATGGTGCAACAGGCATAGAAGTCCTCAAGCCTACGAGCAGGCTATTGACTTACATCCACATATACCATTCATAGAAGTTGATAATTATCCAGTTAGTATAGAGGAGACATGTGGTCAGCATATTGGGTCCCCCAGCCATTATAACTAATTTTCTCAACATGGAGTTGCCACTTATTGTAGTCATGATGATGCAAGATAGTCACCAGGCTCATAGTGCCTGAAATTCTGAGAAAATTTCTTCTCCCATGGGAACTTTAACCACCACATGTTCCATAGCTTTGTGCCATAGGATGATACCTTATATCTCTGGGTATTGCACAGATCTATTATCATTATAATTATTATAATTATTATTATATTACATTACTACTATTACAGTATTATTAATATTATGATGATGATTTATCATTACTAATATTATTATTATTATTGTTGTTGTTATTGTTAATATAATTATTATTATTATTATTATTATTATATTACATTACTACTATTACAGTATTATTAATATTATGATGATGATTATTATTATTATCATTACTAATATTATTATTATCGTTATTGTTATTATAATTATAATTATTATTATTCCTCTATGCATGAAAGCTGGCAGCTTGTTGCATGTTCATTAATTATTATTAGTACTATTATTACGGTATTCCATGTTAGCTAAATGTTGAATGCATTTTCAGGAATAGTGTGTAGAGCAAGAAATCAATTTTAATATCTTTAAAAGCTTGAATCATTTGTTTCTCACAAAACCACTGCAGTCTCATTTCTCAGGGGAGATCTATACTCTTTCCACTTGCCTTTATTTACTGAGCTCTTAATGCAAGAATGGGAAGCCATTTTCACTCACCTCTTGTTGGTTTTAACCTTAAATATTCACACTAATGTATTTCCACTCATAAGCCGTAAATTTTATATGAGCTCTATGCCAAATACAAAGAGTTCATAAAATATTCACTGTTTCTTCTTAAATATAAAATACACCATGCCCACAAATATAGTACTAGTATAATATTTTGAGGAAAAATGGGAATCCTTCATTTTCATCATCATTATCACTTCTCATGTCTCCAATTAAGAGAGTCAAGATTGGAATCCATATTCTTATTGTTAAATATATTCCAGTACAAATCCAGTAATTAATATTTTGCTCGTTTGTTTGTTTTAAGGATATATCAATTTATTTAAGTTAAAATGTAAGAGGGGATGAGCTCCTATATAATCCAAATAATGTAACTTTAATGGCTAATGAGCAGGGCTAGGATTTATATGTAATCAAAATAGCTAAATATATAAGGTGTGTGTATATATATATAAATATGGACTGTCCATCACTGTGGTCTCGAGGTAGAGTGCTGCCTTGTCATGCAGCGGGCCTGGGTTCCCAGTCAGGACAGGCCCTGGGGTGAGGTTTTTCAGGGTTTTTCTTCACCTGTAAGACACATGTCAGGAAGCTTAGGGCCCAACGGTCCCCAAAAATCATCGGCCATCATCATCATCCTTATCATTATGATCATCACACTTCACTGGTGTGAAAAGCAACAGGAAGCTACCACACCTATAATTCCCTAGTAAAGCTGCAAAGCATAGCATGAAAATGGTATGATTGCAGTGAAAGACCTGCCCTCGGGCAGAATTACTATGGATGGACTAAATATTATCAAAATATGGAGTAATTTTTTATAGAAAAAGGTGCAAACTTTTCTTGCAGCTACTATTAAAAAAATTACTTTACCATTTGTTGATATTCATATTAAAGCAACGTTGAGTTTATGTAATAAGATGTTAATTATAAAATTGGTACCTGGTAAGTTAGTCGTCCTCAACTAAGTTATTAAACTTTATCAAGTTATTCCCATATGGAGGCCTTTCAAAAATAATGTCTCATCTTCTGCATTTTAACTGGTACCAATATGGAGGCCTTTCAAAAACAATGTTTCAGGTAAAATGCAGAAGATGAAATATTGTTTTTGAAAGGCCTCCATAATGGAATAACTTGATAATGTTTAATAATTTAGTTGAGAACGACTGACTTACCAGATACCAATTTCATATTTAACATCTCATTTGTTGATAGTGCTTCATTTGGAAAATCACTTACTTACAATCATAATTTTACAGATAACGGTTTACAATCTAGTGGTGTTTTAACTATTGAATGAACAAGTATATAATCTACACAGAAGTTACGCTCTAAGTTCTTACACGACTGTTCAGTTTGTGAACTACTGATTAGAACATATTAAGCTAAATATTTGAACCTCTACATATTTAAAATGATTCTGCTAAGTAGTGCCGAGATCAAACCTGCTAATTGCCTGCATCAAACCTTGATTGATCCTCCTTTGTCCCACTCAGGACATGAATGCTCCCCTAATGAGGAGTTTCTTAACCAAATTTAGTTACGCTTATTTCACTATATATGTCAGTGAGTGGCATGTGGTTAGTACATCACCTCAAAGAGACATCTAATAGGAAACTAAAGTATTACTTTGATGGTGAAGACCGAATAAAATTTTCTCAGAGGCACTATGTAGGCTTGAGATTCTTTTATGACTCCCAAAAATCTTAAATTAGCAAAAATACATAACTGATTGAAAGAGTATATGAATAACAATTATTTATATATACATGTCTAAAGCAAATATGGGAAATTCCTGAAAACTGAGTGAGAAGTTTAAGTAAAAATTATCTAAAAAATATATATATTAACAATGTATGATATTAAAATATAACTATGAATTATGGGTTCGACAGGATAGCTAATTTTTGGAAACATGCTAAAAATTAAAAGAATAACCAACATTAGTCTTATATTAGAAAAGCTAACTTAAATAAGTAACCCTAATTATATTAAATTAATGTTGGGAAGTAAACATTATGAGGTATAATCATTAAAATTCATCGGAGAACATTTTGTTTAAACAACTCACCTCATAGGATTCATGCTTCCATGATACCGCAGTTTCAAACACAGTCGTGTTCATTCTCAGCCATAACTCCGACTCATAGGATTCATGCTTCCATGATACTGCAGTTTCAAACACAGTCGTGTTCATCCTGAGTCGGAGTTATGGCTGAGAATGAACACGACTGTGTTTGAAACTGCGGTATCATGGAAGCATGAATCCTATGAGGTGAGTTGTTTAAACAAAATGTTCTCCGATGAATTTTAAATAACCCTAACTTTATATATGTCCATTTATAGCACATGTTATTATTACCAGTAAGTGTTATTGTTAGGGAGTGGATTTTTATGTACTAAAATTTAAGATTGCAACATAGTATAATGAGAAGTTAGGCTTATGACTGTATTTTGTTTTGGTTCCACACACAAACAGTTGAATAGTATAACAAGAAGTAAGACTTTTGACTGTCTTTTATCTCGTTTCACACACAAACAGTTGAGTAAAATATACTATCTGCATTGCAAATCTTATCTTTTATTACATAAAAATCCACTCCATGGTTATTATGAATTCCAATGTTCATGAGTGCATGGGTAGAAATCATATGAAGTATATGGCAGAAATAAGAATGAACATGTTGGTAGCACACAATGTAACTGAAGTTAACCAAGAAGTATAGTGTAGTTAGAAAATTGTTTTCCGTTCAAGATTCATAGACCATCATTTATACTGGAAGAGCCAAATATGAAATCAAATTTAGGCTGAGTCCCATCAGAAACATGAAATTATAGTAGATTATTATTGAGAAGATAAAAAAAAGTGCTGAATCAAAGTTAAAGTGCCTTCGGAAGAAGAAGAAGAAGAAGAAGAAGAGAGAAGAAGAAGAAAAGAAGAAATGTAAAAGAAGAAAAGAAGAAGAAAAAAGAAGAAAAGAAGAAGGAAAGAAGAAAAGAAAAAGAAGGAAAGAAGAAAGAAGAAAAGAAAAAGAAGAAAAGAAGAAGAAGAAAAGAAAAGAAGAAAAGAAGAAGAAAAAGAAAAGAAAAAGAAGAATAAAAAGAAGAAACTCCTCCTCCCCTCTCCCCTCCCCTCCTTGGCCCTCCGCTCCTCCCCCTCCTCCCCGCCTCCTCCACTCTCCTCCTCCTCCTCCCCTCCTCCCCTCCTCCTCCCCTCCTCCTCCCCTCCTCCTCCTCCCCTCCTCCTCCACCCCCTCCTCCCCCCTCCGCCTCCTCCTCCCCTCCTCCGCCCTCCTCCTCCGTCTCCCCTTCTCCATCTTCCTCCTCCCCTTCTGACTCCTCCGTCCCCACCGCCTTCCCCGCCTCCCTCCCCCCTCCCCCCGCCCTCCTCACTCTCTACAAGCCTCCGCCCTCCCCTTTATCAATACGCTGTAGATGATATAACTTCTTCTACTCAGATTTTAAACACTTTTTTATTTACTGTTTTACATCATTTAAAAATATGTCAGTTTTATCTGAAGGATGTGGATAGTTTATAAAACTCATAAGCAAGTTACATGTCACTGTTTATAGCTAAACTGCTATTAACATCATGTCTGCAATTTTTAAACTGTTTTACATTTACAAAATGATAATATAAAAGTGTTTATAAAATAAACACTGCTACTCTGTTATGAACTGTTATATTACTACCTTTGCTTATAGTAATAATTAACATTTTAAATATGGTATGGATTTAAATCAACACGCACACACTATTGAGTAACACTAAGAAATTAGGACTGGAAGTAAATATCAATAAAACTAAATATATGGTCACACATAGAAATACATTATATAATGGAAACGGACAGCTAATGACAAATGAGGGAAATTTTGAGGAAGTGGCCGAATTCAAATACCTAGGAACAATAATCACAAATAGGAATGAGATGCACAAAAAAATTAAACTTAGGCTCAATTCTGGAAATGCGTGCTATTATGCATTGCAGAGACTCTTGATGTCCCAACTCCTTTCAAAAAATGTTAAACTGAAAATATATAAAACTATTATTCTACCAGTTATATTATATGGGTGCGAAACATGAACTCTCACTTTAAGGGAGGAAAGGAGATTACAAGTATTTGAGAATAAAGTACTTAGGAAAATTTTTGGACCAAAGAGAGATGAACAGACAGGTGAATGGAGAAGACTACATAACAATGAACTACATGGTCTTTATAGGAAGCCAGATATAATAAGAACAGTTAAGTCTCTAGACTGCAATGGGCAGAACATGTTGCACGTATGGGGAATGAAAGACTTGCATGGAAGTTTCTTGTAGGAAAGCCAGAGGGAAAACGCCCAGTTGGTAGACCAAGAATGAGGTGGGAGAATAACATTAACTATGATTTGAGGGAAGTAGATTATACAGGGAATGATTGGAAAACATTAGCTCAGGATAGGGATGTATGGAGAGCTTATGTCCGTGCAGCCATGAACCTATGGTTTCGATAGTGCCAGTAAGTAAGTAAGTATGGATTTAAATACTCCACTGTAAGTACCACTGGACAGAAATATAGTGGGTTATTTTATTTTTTCTGTACCATTTTATAAAACTTATTGTTACATATAAAAATCTTGATGAAAATCAGTATGTTCTGAATTATATATTAAACCATATACAATTAATTTCCTCTTTAAGTTACTCAATGAATAATAATTTTTTTATCAATGCCACCAGGTTGTCATTACGACATTTCTGGTATTCTCTGTCATTGGTGTACTTGTAACCGACTTCTGAGGTTGGGGCACCAGCAAGGTAGAGTTATGCTGCCCTGATGATATATGGTAATGATGCACCAGGAGAGATCTTAATCCTAAACTTAAATCTAAATGAGGTGAGTATGATAGAGATGATAATGACGGCCAGATGGTGTTAGGGGACCGTTTGGGCCTTAAAATTTCCTGACATTTGTCTTACAGGTGAGGTAGAACCCCAAATAAAACCTCACCCAGGAAAATTATCCCAGCTGAGGATCAAACTTGGACCTGCTATATGACAAGGCAGCAGGCTACCTTGAGACCACAGCGGCAGACTCAATAATAATGTTTAAAATATAAATAAAATAGAGTAATACAATTTTTTAAAATAATTCAGTTATGTATTTTACTCACCATTTTCACATCATTATCATGGCTTGGAATTTATAATGTAGTCTAAATATTTATTTTTATGTAGTATTCTTGAAAAATAGGACTACACACAATCCTATTTTGCAATTGATAGGCCTACAGTGGTAAAGAGTTCTCACAAACTGAAGACTTGCATCAATATGATGCAAATTATTTCTCTCCCATGGCAAGTGTACATTTTGCCATGAGTCTAGATGAGTGATAATGTTTTCCTCTCATCAGGCAATGAGATTTATCTATCATGTACCTTTCTCTATCTATCGTCGGGTTTTTACAGCTGCTGCCGTCTTCCCGTGCCAAACCTCCAAAGCCTACGGTCTTGAGCATCTTCGATGCTTAGCCCTCTAGCTTGCATTATTGTCTTCATGTTTTCGTTCCATGTTAACCTTGGTCTCCCTCTTTTCTTCTTTCTGTTCGGAAGCCATTCATATAGTTGCTTCGGCCATCGCTCATCTTCCATTCTTAAGACATGCCCTAACCACTTTAATTCCTTCTCCTCAATTCTTTCAATTATGCTTTCTTCTGCTTCCATTATGTTTCTAATTTCCTTACTTGTGACATGTTCTAATCTAGACTTTCTGGCACTTCTTCGTAAATAATCCATTTCTAGAGCTATTAGTCTATTCTTGTAGTACTTATTGATTGTCCATACCTCACTTCCGTACATTGCAACAGATTCCATCAATGTTTTACCAATATATTTTTTTGTGTCTTTCCAAATATGCTTATCCCACCATACGGAATTTAACGATGGTATTATTTTGCTACTCAATTCAATTCTATGTTTTATGTTCTCTTTGCCTATACCTTCAATGTTATCCATAATTATTCCCAAATATTTAGTTTGTTTCACTTGCTTTATTTGGATTCCTTCTTCCAATATTAAATTTTCTCGTTCATTGCTATTTATTGCCAGATATTCTGTTTTTTGTAAATTTACTGTGAGACCCCATGATTCATATGTGTTTTTCAACCTTTTTATCATGAATTCCATATCAAATTTGTCTTGTGCTAAAACCAGTTGATTTTCTGTCCGGCTTTGATTGATTTGGTCTTTTAGCATTTTGTTTTTTTTTCTAATGTGTGGGGAGCTGGCCCACAGCATAAACCCCCAACCTGGAGGACCAGGAAAATTTCTGTCTGGGTTTTCCTCCCATAGCCTTTGAAGATCCCTTTCACCGCAGGGCAGCGTTTCTCTATTTCCCTTAGAGATAGGGTTGCCTCTTCCGCCAGATCCGCCGTGATGAAGGACTCCTTCTGCGCCGACTCTGCCGTTGAGGTCTTCACCGTAACCCTGGCTAGGGACCCTTACAGAGTACTATCAGTCGGAGCCAACTGAACCCTGGTTTTTTAACGAGGTTGTTACTCCTCCCCCTCCTCCTTTCTCATCGGGCTTGGGACCGGCCATGGCGGAGTGTACCTTTCATCTACTAAATTTCTTACATAGAGAAGAATAAGCTGTTGGTGAGAATATTTTGCCAAATTACCATAAGGGAATCCTGCTATTCAAAACTGTCAGATTAGCATCATCATCATCTTCCAAACAAATTTTGTGGGTGGGGATAACATGTATTTCTCTATGGAGATAATGTGAATATGCAGATGGCTCCATTAAACCAACTGTGATACATGTCTGCTGACACGGCAGGAATTTTGAATTTTTATGTTCACGCGTAATTGATTTGAATGGAATTTGGAAAATATATTATTTTTTTTAATTCAAAGTTATTAATATACTAATTACCCCAGCAGTACTGTGGTAGCTGGGGTTGAATGCATGCTACTGTATTTAACGAAGTAGCAAGTTAGGGACATATTCTTCATATCCATCCATCCATAGTAATTCTGCCCGAAGGCAGGTCCTTCACTGCAATCATAGCATTTTCATGCAATGCTTGCAGCTTTACTAGGGAATTGTAGGTGTGGTAGCTTCCCGTTGCTTTCCACACTGATGAAGAATGTTGATGATGATGGATGATGATGATGATTGCCATATGATTTCGGGGACCGTCTGGGCTGTAAAGATTTCCTGACATTTGTCTTATAGGCGAGGAAAAACCCCGATAAAAACCTCACCCAGAAAAACTGCTCTGACCAGGGATCGAACCCGGGCCCGCTGCGTGACAAGGCAGCACACTACCTCAAGACCACAGCAGTGGATACTCTTCATATAGAGTTTAAAATATTAATGCCAATAGAATTTTATTTTCTACACAGAAGAATGAGACATTATTTTATTTCATTATAAAATAAAAACATAAATTGAGAATTTAATCAAAATTACTGTGGGAAGTAATGCTATGAGGTAATTTACAATTTATAAATGAATTGGATAAAATGTTTTTTCATTGTGGTAGTAAAGGCAAATTTGAACAGTTGGAGTTTGACTGAAGATGAATGCAAAATGGCCTTAAAAATACGGAACTCTATGAGGTGAGATGTAAAAATATTTTATCTAACTCATTTATAAAAACATAAATTGTGATAATTTTTTAGACGAATGAAAATAACACAGCAGTAAAAAAACATAAAAACACTATATAAATATCAGATGGAAACATTCATTGTTTCAGCGGAGTAGATATAAAATGTAGGAGACAATAGATATTGTAATTCTTACTTACAGAAAGCAATGCTCCCATCAAATCACTGGTGATAGGGTCTCCTGTCTTCCCTTTATCATCTTTCAGCTGTGGAGAATAAAGTTCGGTGGTACGCAGTATATCTACAACCTGTATAAATATAACACAATTACATTATTATCATAAGTAATGCCACGAGTGATTTCCAAATTATCAATAAATACATGACTTACGAAGTGACGAGTGAATTTATGTAGAGAATTTGGAAATCAAGAGTGGCATTTGTTAAGACTATTTAACGAATAAAATTAAGCTGTATACTCACACATCATTATTTAAATATAGTTATTTTAAAATATGTATTTATTTAATGTAAAGGCGATGTTTGAAAACAAATGAGAAATGATTGGTACATTTCATTTGCTTCTTTTTCATCACTGCAATTATTTATTATTTATTGCCAAAGGATCGCAATATTGTAAGAATGCACCCTAGTGGAGAAATTTATAACCAACAATATAGGTATTAACAAGCGAATGATGACAAATCAAGAGCTTCAGAACATTTAAATACTACTACTACTTTTAGGTATTAATTAATTTCTGATGTCCTATGATGTAAATATGTCAATTATATTTTTCTGCAACATTATTTACTGGAAAATAATTTAAGAATGTGAAAACAGTGGTTTCTTTTTTTTTTTGTGGTATAATCAATTGCTACAAATGTTTTAATATTATCTTCCGCAAGCACTTTCAGCTGACATTCATGCACTATATATACAATCTGGTAGCCGTATTTCTTGGAGAGTCAGTCACTGCAAAAAAATGCTATGACCTATTCAGAATGTTAAAAAGGAGGAGCTCTCTTTAATATGATAAACTTGTTTGATAAATTCGAGGTGAAACATGACTGTGATTGGTTGGAATTAAAAAATCGCTGAAATGTGATTGGTCATTGAATCCCATTTGGGGCCCGAGTTAAATAATGATATTTATACTCTGCTATAATAAAAAAAATTCTTATCCAACAGCTGTTTGTTGGTATAACACATTCAATTAAATAACACTTTAAAACTGGGGCTGGAAGTAATATCAAATAAAAATATGGCTAAATACTGAAACATTATTAAATAGGAATGGGCACATAACGATAAATGAAGGAACTTTGAAGAAGTGGAGCATTTAAAATACCTAGGAAGAATAATAAACAGGATTGAATGAGGTGCTGAAAGAAATTAAACAAAAGCTTAACTCTGGAAATGTGTGCAATAACTTATTGCAGGAACTCTTGTCATTCCAACTTCTCTCAAAAAATGAAACTAAAAAAATTATGTAAACTATCATTCTTCAAGTTATATTACATGGATGCAAAACATAGTCTTCCATTTTAACAAAGGAGAAAATATTAAGTTTTTGAAAAGTAAAATGCCTATAAAAACTTTGGACCTTAGCGATGAACATACAATTAAAAAAAAAGTCAAAAAGATAATAAAGATGGACAACACAGAATGCAGCAACCATGATTATTGCTGTTCCTACTGGAATTAAAATGTTTAGTTGATTGTGTACAGTTTATGGGTCTCAACTAACATATAGGCACCTTGCAGGTGGTTTTGTGGCTACTGTATCATCTGCTAGCTTCAGGAGAAGCTGACAAAGACATAGTCCATTAACCCCAAAAATTTTATATGAACTGCCAAAGCAAGTAAAATTTAATAAATAAAACACTAATGGAACAAATTTTAGCTGATGATAACGTTCCACAACAATATTTACTAATATCTTCAACATCTATAAAGATAATGAAATCTCTGTTAAACAAGATGGCAAATTATCTTCTTGGGAAAAGATCAACACTGGAGTAAGACAGGGATGTGGACTTTCACCAGTGCTCTTCATTATATATATATATATATATATATGAATAAATTAATAAATGAATGGAGGAAAACACAATGAGGATATATACCCATCAACAGGAACCTCAAACTCGATGCTATTCTTTTTGCAGACGATTTAGCTCTTCTGGCACTTTCTGAAAATGATTTGCAAACAATCAATTTATAATTTACAAAAAATAGGTGCCAAATTTAATATGGAAATATCAATTAACAAAACTAAAATTATGGCATTTCATGGGAAGGACCCCATACAAAGTAGAATCTATCTCCATAATAAAATTTTAGAGAGATCTAATCAATTTAAATATCTTGGATATTATGTCTCTATCTGGGATGAAAAGGATATCCCTGAAAAAATTACTAGTTATAATAAAAGTTTGGGAATTATTAATCAAGTATGAAACCATCCCTTGTACAAAAAAAACACCAGATTACGTTCATATAACACTTTGGCTAGACCAGTGTTGACCTATGGTAGTGAAGCATGGACACTAAAAAGACAACATGAAAGCAGAATAACGGCTTGTGAAATGAGATTCCTGCACAGAACAGCAGGTTACACCAGATGGGATCGAAAGAGGAACACCGATATCTTAAAAGAATTGAAGACTACACCAATTTTTTTATATATTAAACAGTACCAACTAAATTGGAAACACCATCTAGAAAGAATGAGTTCAAATCGGATCCCCAAAGCTTTTTATAATTATATACCAAGAGGACGAAGATCACTGGGCTGTCCTATGAAACGTTGGAGGGAAATTTTTCTATAGGATCGTAACAGGCCTTGGCCTAATACTTGGAAGGAAGAAGAAGAAGAAGAAGACTAATGGAATCATTGGCTCCATGGCTGAAGGCTGGTAGCTATATTAGGCTCTGTTACTCTGTTATATTGGCTCCTTATTACCTATTAAGATATATATTTACATATTGTTATTAATTGCTGAGGACCAGAATGTTTAATTAATAATTATTTGTATTGATTATTAATAAATAATCATGTTTATGTATTAATATGAGTCCTCAGGGGTCCTCATCCAGAGGATATGTGGAAGGCGATCACAAGGTGCCCAAGCTGAGCAAAGCATTGCTTCCACTTACAAGTGTTTTGCTCCTTACTTTTATCTTATGTGTATATAGCCTCTCTTGGTTAACTCTTGTTTTTTTCAACCCCGATGCTATTAGGGCATCCGAGGGCTAGGGAGTCTCCTTTCTTCTTCAGAAAAGCCTGACCAGATGCTATAAGATGGCAGCCCCATCACTGATCTTGCCTTCCTTTCGCCAGCAACCAATCGAAGGGACTATTATTATGCTTTCAAGCGTTATATGAGAATTTCCCAGAAGGATCAAACTTATGAAGATCTCTGGGCCGTCCTATGAAATGCTGGAGGGAAAATTTTCTATAGGATCATAACAGGCCTTGACCTAATACTTGGGAGGAAGAAGAAGAAGATGTATTAATATGGAGTTAAGAACGTACAGGTGCATAGAGGAAACTATATAACAGTGAGCTGCATGATCTTTATGAAAAATGAGATATTACAAGTTATGGCCAATACATAGCATGAATAGGAAATGAAAGAAAGGCTGTGAAACTTCTTGTAAGAAAACTTAGAGAGGGTTAACCAAAAATGAGATGGAAGAATAACAGATTTGAGGGAGCTGAACTATACAGAGACTGACTGAAAAACATTAGCTCAGAATAGGAATGTAGGGAGAGATTATGCTAGTGCTGCCATGAACCTCCAGGGTTGAAAGCACCAGTGAGTTAGTTATAAGAAAACATATAATTATAAAATAGGTAATCATACTTCTATTATAGAAAACTTCTCACGCAAAAAATACTTTGGTATTAAAAATTCCGATTGAGGGTCTTTCCACTTGTCAGCGGTTGCCCTTTTACCAGCCGGTTGCTGGCCCTTCACATCCACATGTGTCAATCACAGAGGTAGATGATCAACAGCCAGTGTAGGGGTGACATGTGGTTAGCATGTCGAGTCCCCCAGCCGTTATAGCTGGTTCCTCAACCCGGAGCCGCTACTTATTGTAGCTACCCAATTGCCTCACGATGCTGGGTGGGCACCGGTCCCATACTGGCCGAAATACCATGAGAAAATTTCTTCCCTCATGGAGACTCGAACCAGCACAAGTCCCATAGCTCTGCGCCAAGGCTTCCAACCTTAACCGCTCGGCTACGGCGCGGGACTGGTATTAAAAATACGATTATTAAATTTTTTTGAATGGGGGATAGCAAGAAGAAACTAAGGGCCAACATGCACATTCTATTGAGCAACACTAAGAAACTGCAGCTGGAAGTAAATATCAAAAGCTAAATATATGCAGAAATATATTATGTAATGTAAATGAACAATTATTATTAAATAACAAATCAGGGATATTTTGAAGAGGTTATTGAATCCAAATACCTAAGAACAAAATAACAAAAAAGAATGTAGTCAGAAAGAAAGTAATTAAACATAGGCTCAGTTCTAGAGCCTATGTTATACATTACAGTTTGTCATCGTATCTTCTCTCAAAAAACATTAAAATAAAAATATATAATATTATAAATCTCCCACTTATATTATATGGACTCTTCCTTGAAGGGAGGAGAAAATATTATGAATATTTGAGAATAAAGTTCTTAGAAAATTTTGTGGACTAAAGAGAGACAGAAATTCAGACAGACAGGTGAACGGAGAAGACTATTAAATAGTGAACTATATAATCTTTATGGGAAATCAGATGTAATAAGAACAGGTAGACCTCATAGACTGCAATGGGAAGGACATGTGATACGATTGGGAAAAGAAAGAGAAGCATGGAAACTCTTGTAGGAAAACAAGGAAAGCATCCAGTAGGTAGGCCAAGAATGTGTGGGCCATACATTAACAATGATTTGAGGGATGTAAATTATACAGGAGATGCTTGGATAACATTATCTCAGGACAGGGTTGTATGGAGAGCTATGTCTTCTCGGCCATGAACCTACAGGTTTGATGTGTCAGAAAGGTATAATAATAATAATAATAATAATAATATAATAATAATAATAATAATAATAATAGTATAATAATAATAATAATATTAATAAGAATAATAATAACAATAATAATAATACTCTCTCTCATGGGCCACTACAATCCACCGCTCTATCAACTAAGCTACCAGAGGAAATAATAATAATACATTATTATTAGGCTCTGTTATTAAGTGATCCCACTACTGGCCTTTGGATGCTCTTTAGCTGGAGGAGGTTAAGGTCCCTCCTTTTTAGACAATTGGCACAAGATGTCAGCCGGATTATTAGCCTTGCATGACGGCCGCCTTTGTCCCCAGAACAAATGTCTGGTATTCATTACTGTTAGAGGCTGAGTCGACCCCAGGGGCATTATGCCGCTAGAAGGTTTATGCCAGTTTTAATATATTGATATTATTATTATTATTGTTATAGTAATAATATTATTAGTAGTAGTAGCAGCAACAAATTTAATAATAATGATAGTTTACCTTATCCAATGTTTGTATAACTTCGGTGAAGCGCTTTCTTGCACAGAAGTGATGAGAGAGATGACCTTGGTAATGGGAGCTTCTATTGACAGATTGTGCAGCTTGGCTATGCTCTGCCTCCTGAGGCCTGCACATCACAAACAATCAACAGGTTATCATGCCTGTTGCTCACCCACTCACAAAAACAGCATTGTCATCAAACATCTACTCTATATAAACATTGTAGTCTACACAACACTTTATTTTTTGCAGAAATTTAAAACAATTGTTTAAACAGTGGCGGCTTACGAGCTAAAAAGAGTCTCTTTCGATACCGGTACACTTAATTTTCCCTAAGAAAACTTCACATAAAAATAAGTAAAATTAAACTAAAGCGACTTTGTCCATAAAATGTATATTGCATACATTCGTTTGTCATTACATGGGCGAGTTGGAACACCTGATTAGTTTAGCGTTCATTTGTTTGTTAGCGCGTTATTATAAGTTGGCTACACTGCTTTAGCAATGACTAATACATATTTTACAATAAATATGGTAATTTTAGGTTACTTTCAACTCAATTTCTCACTTCATTTTAAGGCTTTCTCACATTTCTTGAAAAAAAAACAACACATATATTTCTCTCAGGCAATTATTTACATACTGCAACAATAGGCCTATATTGTTGTGTTTACCCGTTTTTTATTTGAATTTATGTAGGTAACATGATGACCATAAAATTCTCAAAAATTGTAAAAACCGAGGAATGTTACAACTCTGTGGCCTGTAGACCTACTTTATGGCGCATTGTTTCAGAAATGTCATTGAACCAACTAAAGAATCTAAAAAAAAAGAGAGTGGAATCCATGGCTGACGTTACAGAACTCCATGGCGCAAAAGGCCTAGGAGGCCATTGACCTACCAGCCGGTTGTTGGCCTCACATCTACATACTGTATTAATCAAAGAGATGGACGATCATTTAGCTAGTATAGGAGTGATACATGGTCAACATGTCGGGTCCCCCAGTCGTTTTCGCTGGTTTTCTCAATCTGGAACTGCTATTTATTTTAGGTAAAATTTACATAGTAACCTCAACGGTGTTTCGTCATGAATTTTAAAAGTACCCTATCGATTATTTTAGGTACCCAAATTATTTACGTTGCTGGGGGGGGTACCGGTCCCATACTGGCCGAAATTCCATGAGAAAATTTCTTCCCCTATAGGGACTCGAACCAGCGTAAGTCCCGTAGCTCTGCACTAAGGCATCGTGCCTTAACTGCTCGGTTACGGCGCGTGATTTTACAGAGCCCATAGTTTGGAGAGATTCTTACAAGCCTCGTAGAAGGATCTTGATTAATACTGGTTTTCTCTTCGTTGGCATGGTAATTAATGTACATATTGCAGCTTTATTCCAGAAAAAAAATAGTTTCATTTTTCACCCTCTAACGGCATATCTAGTTCGGGAATTGAAGCTAAAGGTAGGTAGATTTGAGCAACGGTTAATTGTTTTGGTGACTACTTATATTCTATTGTCTTCTGGTGACAGTAGTTCCATTTTTAAATCAAACGGTAAAAGTAAATATAAGATATGAATGAAGTAAAAAAGTAAAGTAAAGTGATCCCACAACAGACCCGGAGGCACTTGGGGTAGTAGGAGGTTAGGGCTCCCACTTTTTCTAGACAATCGGCACTTTATGTCAGGCGGGTTGTCAGCCCTGCGTGACGGTCGCCTTTACCCCCAGAACAAGCGTCTGGTACTCATTTCCGTTAGAGGCTGATTCGACGCCAGGGCCATAGTGCCGCCAGAGGGTTTCGGTCAGTTTAAAAATCCTGACCCCAACGGGACTTGAACCCTCGACCCTCCGGCTTGTAGCTCAGTACCTTAACCACTACGCTACGGCGTGCCCCCGACATGAATGAAGTAGAGGCTACATAATCCTGAGCTATGTAGCGCTCTCGATACATAAATCAAGATCTCGATTTATTTCTATATAAGACATCCGATGTATTTCAGTATACACAATAGGCTACCATAGACACGGAAAGTGACATCTGCTGGAAGATAATTTTTTTCTTCTTCCTTCTTCTTGTAAGCCTAAGTTTCCCTTAACAGAGATTTAAGCGCTCTCCACCTACAGGGAAGAATTTGAACCATACTAATTTAGTTACACTTGTTTTCGTATAGATGTTATTTGAGTGGTCCGAGTCAGCGTTCCGCCTCATACTGACATCTAGGAAACCAATGTATACTAGGACGGGAAAATTCGGTAAATTTTGATTAGAGGTCTTTTCATTCAGGCTTAAGGACCTTTTACGAGCCTGAGAATCTGAAGATTCTCAGGCTCGGGACCCACGGCTTAAGTCCTCCCGGAGGACTTGTTCCTTGGATTTTTCCATCCTAAAAAATCCATCGACCTCGGCCGGGTTTGAACCCGCGACCCTCGGGACCAAGGAGCATAACCTTTAGTCCATCGCGGCCGATTTTCTAAGTTCCGATTATGCGAGTGTATATGAAGAATATATACAAACTCTGGCCTTGTTTATATAACGAGGAAAAAAGTACAAAGAAGGATCACGACGGCCGGTCAAATTCCGTGTCTGAGGAGTATATATAGTAAAGTGATCTGGCGAAATGCTGAATAAATTGAAAATAGCATAAAGTGCTTGAACCATTTTATATTAAGAATTTTAGAGAGCGAGAAGGAGAGACAATTTCGTAACATCCATAATTCACAGTAATCTTTAGGTAGGGCTATCGTTAACTAGGACTTACTGTTAATTTCATGTTTCTTTTTTGTAGGTTAGCCTTTTTCTATCTGAATTTCTCATTAAATGTTTAGATACTTCTGAGCTTTCTTGGGGGATTGCATGCTAGGGGCGAATCTACATAAATTGAAATAAACAAAGCGAAGAACACATTATTGGAGCAGCACTTGAATAATTACTTGAGGAATATATATATATATATATATATAAAGTTTTTTTTAAAAATAGAGAAGAAATGCATTAAAATTGAATGAGAAGTTGCGGTATAATAATCTAAAATCGCCATATTCATAACAGAAAACACGCATTAAACATTACACAAACAGTCCACCGCTGTGGTCTTGAGGTAACGTGCTGCCTTGTCACGCAGCGGGCCCGGATTCGATCACCGGTCGGGACAGTTTCTTGGGTGAGGCTTTTATCGGGGGTTCTTCCTCACCTGTAAGACAAATGTCAGGAAACTCAAGGTCCAAACGGTCCCCGAACATCATATGACCATCGCAATCATCATTATTCATATTCATCTTAGATTAAGCTTAGGACTAAGGACTCTCCTGCTGCACCACTATCATCATCATCATCCATCATATCATCGGGAGCAACATAACCCTGCCTTCCAGGCGCCCCAACCTCAGAAGTCAGTTACAATTATGCCAATTCCAGGAGGAGAACACCAGAAATGTCCAAAAAGGACTACCGGGGCATTAAAAAATTACACAAACAGTCAACTTACGAGAAACACACTAACAAACAAATGAGGTCGCCGAGTATGCAACTCAGTTGCTATTGCTTTTAAAACGCTAAATCTAAGTAACGCTAATCTAACTAACCTAACTTATCTAAATCAACATAACCTAACCTAACTTAATAGGGCATAGCGAAAACATGTATTATAATGTTGGCAAATATGACGTCATGACAGCAGTCACTTCTTCTCCGTTGCAGCATGCTAAGGTCAAATAATTTGCTTTTTTGTTAATTTTTTCTTCGAAACAGTACACTGTCATCTGCACTAGAATTTCCCCAATTAAAAATGTTAATATTTTCAACGTTGGGAGAAGATTTCTTGGGTTTGTGAGGCGCAGTTTTGAATCTTGTAGGATTGACGTTTCACTGAAGGCTGCGTCTGGCTTCCAAAGCCCGACAGATATCTCTGAAATTCTTGACACTGGCACGAATATTTAAAATTATTTTGGAATCACAGAAGACTGCAGTTTTGAAACTAAAATACCATACATATATATAACTCATGATAAAATACTTACCGTCACTTGAAATAGACTTCATATCAAGCGAGCCTTTCCTATTATTCTGAGTTTTAGGAAGATCTGGATTTTTGGATAGATGTGCGCTCGTAGACAGTCTTTTGTCATGGCTCATATACGGTGACTCGTGGATGAAAATGTAATGTGATGGAGACCTGTAAAATAGTATTTTTTTTTACTTTATTTACTTCACATATGGAGGTTAAAAGGAAAAAAAAAAAACAGGTAACTAACTTTCCTTGAAACCTAAAAAAACATACCGTACTTTTAATTGTACAACATACATATTTCTGTACCTGAATGCCAACTTTGAAGTTAAATAAACCCAAGATTAAACATTATCATTTAATGTTTCACACTTCTAAATTATAGTGCCTTATATAGAGAATCTAATGACACCTCAAACACCATTTCGACAAAAATAAATCTTAAATAAATTTTAAAATAATTAACTACTTACCATTTTATTAAAAATCCTGAGCGAGTTACCTTTGGGCGGTGGATTTTAGATATGTATTCCGGAAGTCGATTGTTGAAACTCAGTGCCGATCAACCCTTTTTAAGTTTTTTTGTCTTAATTAAATTAGTGAACTTGTTCAGAAAATTATTGAAACACATTCTAGTGATACACACCCGTGTTTCAAAATGACGGAGGGTTTTCAAAGTTTTTTAATTTCCCTTACATTATTATATATATTATATATATATATATATATATAAGAACAAAACTTACATTAGGATTAAAGAGAACTTTTCGAGTTTTCATAACATATGTTCGATGTGAGCACCCTTCGTACACGACACACATCTAGCCGATAGTCGAATTCCTCTCAAACCTTGGTCAAAATACTTTAAGTAATGGATCAACAGCAGTGACAATCCTTCTTCTCAAGTCTGGAAGGTCGACAGGAAGTGGTTGTACGTACACATGGTCCTTCATATTCTCCCACAGGAAGAAATCACCAAGGTGTGAGATCGGGGAGATCGGGGAGGTCTTTCGAATAAACCATGTCATCCGGACTGGCGCGTCCTATCCATCTACGGGAACATTACGTGTTCGTGGACTCCTGGACTTTTCCTTTTATAGATACATCCAGTTGTTTCTAACTGACTATACCATCGACGGATACTCTTATATGTCGGAGGATGAATTCCAAATTGCCGTCGGAAAACTCGTTGCACTGTAATAATGGAATCATAGCTAGCAAATTGGAACACACAGAATGACTACTCTATAGGAGTCGCCATTTTAACAAAATTTAACGCTGTAACGTAATAATGACAAGAAACAAATTACGCATACAGGAAATGAAACTTTCACAGTTTTTCTTCCGTTATAGAAAATAGCCCACAGCTGTGGTCTCGAGGTAGCGTCAGGCTTGAGTTTCTTTTACGTCCAAAAATCAACGACACGGTGTCTACGGCTTACGTTGCTTCCGAAGGAAACCATACTCAATAATTTTATGTCAAATATTCATCGGAAAACAGTTATGTTTTAACTGCGAACTTTGTAACCAGAGGCGAGAATGCTAATTACTATTTTTCCAGGATGACTGTTGATGAAAGAATATTCTCTCAAGGGATATACAAATTGAGTAGAACTATGTTTTGATTTATCGAACTTTGTTCATATTCTGACTTGACGACTATGAAATAAACATAGGCAGACTCTTCCCAGGGGAGTGCGTTAATAACGACTGTTTATTTATTTATTTATTTATTTATATTTAGCTTGGTGGAGTTAAAGCCATATGACCCTCTATTCCACTCATAAGGAAAGACATGTGTAAATTTGATCAATAAGATAATTTTGATAAGATTAAGATCCATAACACAATAATGCTGATGATAATTAAAATTAAGACTAAAACTAATAAGAAAAATGCACACAATCGAGAGAAAGAGAGAGAGATAAATAGAGAGAGAAAGAGGAGAGAGAGAAAAGAGAAAGAGAGAGAGAGAGAGAAGAGAGAGAGAGAAAAAATAAGAGAGAGAGAAAAGAAAGAGAGAGAAAAAGAAAGAGAGAAAATAGAAAGAGAGAAAAAGAGAGAGAAAAAGAAGAAGAAAAGAAGAGAGAAAAGAGAGGGATAAAGAGAGAGAGAGAGAGAGAGAGAGAGAGAGAGATAGAAAAACTGACACTTACCTTCCTGGTATCGCAGCAGGAATAACACGACCGCTGAGTACAAAGGTTCTCTGACTTCCTCTTCCAAGAAATAAGACCTTCCCATTCTTTCCTCGTTGCAGCTGCTGCACCATGAGTTCTTTATTATCAACAGAGTTAGCGTCCAGCAAGGGCTTGTCTTTCACCTCTTTAATGTTATACCCCAGGAAGCGTTCACTTGTCCTTGTTCAAATACTGCAAACACATTAATCAGCACATACTATTATATTACCCCGTAGTGAAAAAATATTGGAGTTTATTTGGATAATAATCTGAATGATCAATACAACAAAAATATGATAAAATTCCGTTGATATATAAGTTAGGGTATTAAAAATTATCTATCTATCTATCTTCGGGTTTTTACAGCTGCTGCCGTCTTCCCGTGCCAAACCTCCAAAGCCTACGGTCTTGGGCATCTTCGATGCTTAGCCCTCTAGCTTGCATTACTGTCTTCATGTTTTCCTTCCATGTTAACCTTGGTCTCCCTCTTTTCTTCTTTCTGTTATTAAAAATTATAATATGAAATTATAAAATAACGTACATTTTAGATTTTTTCATAGATTAGACAAAGGACACAAATATATGGAAGAACAAAGTGGGTTCACAGCAGGCAAATCATGCACTGATAATATATGCATACTGAGGACAGGTGTTAGAGAAATGTCGAGAGAAATCGCAACCAGTAGATTTGATCTTTATTGATGTGTTAAAAGCGTATGATAGTGTACCCAGAATCTTGCTCCGGAAAGCCCTAGAAGAGGCGAACATAAATGTAAAAACAATTAGTATTATAAGATCATTATACTCAGAGAACAAATGCCAAATTAAGGTGGGAAACAGACTTTCAGAAAAATTCCAAACGTCAAAAGGTCTACTACAAGGATGTTGCTTATTACCAACGTTGTTCAAAATATATATTGATAATTGTACACTGCAAATATATAGGAATTCAAATAGAAGATAATTATTACCTCCAACATTTACTATTCGCAGATGATCAGGTGGTGATTTCTCAAGATACAGATGATGCATCTTTCATGTTAAGGAAATTAGAGACAGAATACAAAAAATGGGGATTACACATAAATTATAATAAAACAGAATATATTTTATTGGATACAACAGATGAGCAAAATGTAATTTAGGAAGAATACGTAATGTTAAAAATTTTAAATATTTAGGAAACATTTTAGATAAAAAATGAGAATTCAACTACAGAAATTGAAAGAAAGATAAACTGATGGAAGAAGAATCATTGGTATGATGAGCTCAGTGATTTTGGAATAGAAATATAATATACAGAACGAAGGAAACTACATTTCAAGTTCTGTTACAAAGCATTTATTATATGGGTCCGAAACCTGGACAATAAGTAGAAAACAAGCCAACAAGCTGTTAGCAGTAGAAATTTATTTTTGGAGGCGATCGACAAGAATTTCAAGAAGGATAGGTTTAGAAAACAGCACAATAAGGAAATTATGCAAGTTAAATAAAAACATTAGAAAAAATAGAAGAACAGTTTTGAAATGGTATGGACACCTCATAAGAATGGAAGGAGAGAGAACACCAAAGAAGATCTTTTAACTAGAAAAATCTAATGAAGAAGTGGAAGAGGCAGACCTAGAGAACGTTGGATGTATGGAGTGAGAGAAAGTATGGAAGCTAGAGATTTGAGGGAATAAGATGCTCTAGACAGAAACCTCTGGCGACAAATCACTTTGGATTAAAGTAGAAACACTGTATTGTGGAATATTCCTATTTAAAAACATATACATTTTAATTCAGTCTCAACTGTTGAAACGATTTAAAATATTGTAGGCCTTTCGGGACCAGTCCCATTCTCAGCAGATGGTTGTATGTTACTCTCCAGCTACAATCCAGGTACTTGATACTGGATAGTAGCATACATCCTTCTGCTGAGGATGGGACTGGGACCAATGTTTTAATAAAGGCCTACAATGTTATTGATTCAATCAAAACTAGTCTTGAGAATGATAGCCTCGATATCGAAACGCGTTGACTATTTTAATATTTTGGTTTGGTGACTTGGGTTTATTGATAATGTGCAATACACTTTTTTAAAGAAAAGCTAAGAAGTCTGTGAACTAAAAAGTTAAAACACGTCATCTTGTGTTGGGGCAATGATAAGAATCTACTGTGATATAGCGAAATGTACTGGTTTATTTTCTATAAATATCAAATTCTGTATATTATTAACTGACTTAAACATTGAACTGTCAAACAAGCTTCAACATGTTTATAAAGCATGTATTACCTATTTTTGTAATGTCCAAGAGTATGACCATATTTCACCATCTGTTAAATCCGCTGAGTGACACAATAACGTTACATTCCCTTATTCTTTTATTCGAAAATTATTCACACACCCAACCCTAAATATCTGTCAATTCACTAACATCCTTTTATCCTCCAATCATATCGCCAAACATTAGATTGCAGGTCAACACGATATTAAACATTGTATCATAAAACCATATCATATTCTCCCTATTTCACCATCTCATTCTCCATTATTGGAATTGCTAGCAGTGGAAATCAATGGTTGCCGGAAAAATTCTCTTTCATGCAAAAATTGACAACATTTCTAAAAGCTGTCCATTAGCATTCCTTTCTTTTTATTTTATTTTTTAACGCCATGAGTTATTTGATAAATTACAATTTGATTGTACATGGATCTATGACTACTATTGTATTTAGTTCTATTGTATTTATTTCAAGTATACTTTCGTGTATATGGTATCAATAATAGCTTTAGAAATAATTACAGTGTAGAACACATCAATGTAGGCCTATGTCTTATGTATGGTTGAGTAAAAGATATGACCTTATGACCATGGCCAGTTTAAATAAACTGTAGACTGAAAATAAAAACCGGGCTAAGCCCACACAATAATGGATTTCAACGTTATTGCTAAAATATAGCTAGTGCCTATGGCAATGCGGTAAAATCCGGGCTATGTTATACTCAGTTTGCAAGTAGTTTCAAACTTTAGCCACAAAATGCGCCTGGCCTATCAAAAACTGTGATAAGGACAAAGTTTATCCTGTTTTTCTCAGAACTTAAGATCCTGGCATTTAGCCCGGTTTTTATTTCAGTCTACAATTTATTATTATTATTATTATTACCGTATATTATTATTATTATATTATTATATTATTATTATTATTATTATTATATCGGCCTCGGTGGACTAGTGGTTATGCTCCTTGCCTCTTGGTCCCGAGGGTCGCGGATTTAAAACCCGGCCGGGTCGATGGATTTTTTAGCGATGGAAAAATCCAATAAGCAAGTTCTCCGCTTCAAGCCGTGGGCGTGCCGAGTCTGAAGATTTTCAGGCTCGTAAAAGATCCTTAAGCCTGAATGACAAGGCCTCTAAGCAAAATTTACTGAATTTTCCCCGTCCTGGTTACTACCTTGGTTTCCTAGATGTCAGTATGAGGCGGAACGCATGACCACAAGCCACTCAAATGACATCTATACTAAACCAAGTGTAACTAAATTAGTATGGTTCAAATTATTCCCTGTGTAGGGGGACAAAGCGCCTACATCTCGGTTAAGGTTAAAACATGGGCTTACACCGAAGATTTAGTATAGTATTACCTCCCGGATTATATTAATTATTATTATTATTATTCATTATTATTATTATTTATACAGGAATGTCCAGGCTGGCATGTTGGCACGTAAAAATGCCTATACGGTGAGAGGTTAAGCTGTAATAATGGATAATCAGACTGTAAATGGATGTGTTTCGTCCAGGGCAACAAAATGCTAGATATTTTGCTTTTCCGATTGAGGGTCTTTCCACTTTTCAGCGGTTACCCTTTTACCAGCCGCGCTTGCTGGCCCTTCACATCCACAATGTGTCAATCACAGAGGGTAGATGATCAACAGCCAGTGTAGGGGTGACATGTGGTTAGCATGTCGAGTCCCCAGCCGTTATAGCTGGTTCCTCAACCTGGAGCCGCTACTTATTGTAGCTACCCAATTGCCTCACGATGCTGGGTGGGCACCGGTTCCCATACTGGCCGAAATACCATGAGAAACTTTCTTCCCCCATGGAGAACCCGAACCAGCGCAAGTCCCGTAGCTCTGCGCCAAGGCTTCCTACCTTAACCGCTCGGCTACGGCGCGGGACTTTTGCTTTTACTAATTTCAAATAGGCCCATGACCAACTCAGTATGACCGTAAACAATGAAGATAACCGAGATCAGAGTTTTCCGCCCGACAAAAAGACGCCCCTCTCTCTTGTTGCATACGAAATGCATAGAGTTCTCGCCTAAAAAGTGACCATACATGAAGTTTGTAAACTTAGCGAATTCCTCAGCAATTCGAAATTTAAGCAGGTTTAACGGAATGTATTTTTCTTTTGTTCATTAAATTGTATGTATTATCAGAAAAAAAAACTTTGCAACTCATAGAACAATTTATATTTCGGTTTTTTATTTAAACCCTTATTTCTAATGTCGGATTTTGCCGAACTTTTGTAAAATACTTTCTAGTTTTTTAATTTTATAATAACAATAGAAAATAACATTAAGAGATCTGTTTAATAAATTAAAGAATTGTGTCTGTTCATTCTTACCTCTTAGACCTAATAGTTGCTTTTGTTGAACATATGTTTCATGGCTTCTAAGCCCCATCGTCAGCGATTACAGACTGAATTTCTAATGTTGTCGGCCCTGATTTTCTTGATTCAATGTTCTCTCTGCCTCTGGTTCAATGAATTTACTAATGAGGTTCTTTTTTTTTAATTCACGGAGAAAGGAACTTCATTAGTAAATTCATTGGGCCAGAGGCAGAGAGAGAGAGCAGAAATCAAGAATCAGGGCCAACAAAATGAGAAATTTCAGTCTGGGGCTAAGAAGCCTTGAAACACATGTTCGATAAAAAACAACTATAAGAGTTAAGAATGAACATACAAAATGTTTTAATTACCTTTCTAGTTTTATTTCAAATAGCATGTACTGAGTTTCGATGCAAATAAATCGAAAATTATGGGCACCAGGATGATTTTTCAAATTTAATCTTCAGGTTAATCCCTACTCCTATTATGCCGATTTTGTTGGTTAAACGAATCCAATCTTACTCTTCTTAATTTATTGGTATAAGCCAAGTTTGGTTCCAAAAAAATTGTGGCCATTGGGCGTTGATATATATATAGATATATATATATATATATATATATATAATCATGGTAATTTTCGGTATCTACTAAATAGGTTCGGTGAAAAATATATAAGATATTTTCAAATATATTTTCATAAAAACAACCTCAATAGCTAAATTCCTTCGTAATCCGCTCTAAAAGGGGGATATTTGCGCAATGCGATGTTAGTTTTTAAACATAGGCGTATTATGGAGAGCGTAAGTCCGCACAGATTCGATAATACCAATCATGAGAGTTACACTTGAGGGTGGAAACATTTCAAAACTGTTGAATACGTGGTATCTGTGATTAGTTACAGAAATGTTAATATCACATCGTAATGACGATTACCCAACCGTAATGTAATGTGTTAATGTCTGCTTATTGCATATAGCTACATCTGATGGATTTCCTTTTATCCCCAAAGCCGTTGCAAATTATCGCGAGATATCAATCATTCATTTTTTATTAAGACTATGAGTTACATACATCAATCTTGGTGGTTTAGGGATTGGTTGATTGTTTCTGGGTCCCGACTGGAGTCGATGTATTATTAGAATTGAAAAAAAAAAAAAAAGACAAAGCCTCTTCAAATATATTTTCTAGAGAATAACCTCAAATGTTTTCCTGTGTTTCTCAAAAATTAAGATTTTGGCACTTAGCCCGGTTTTTTATTTTCAGTCTACAATAATAATAATAATAATAATAATAATAATAATAATAATAATAATAATAATAATAATAATAATAATAATAATCATAATAATAATAATAATAATAATATATTAATATAATAATATTATTATATTAATAATGTCCACCGCTATGGTCTCGAGGTGGCGTGCTGCCTTGTCATGCAGCGGGCCCGGGTTCGATCCCCGGTCGGGGCAGTTTTTCTGGGTGAGGTTTTTAATCGGCGTTTTTCCTCACCTGTAAGACAAATGTCAGGAAAACTTTACGGCCCAAAAGGTCCCCGAAATCATATGGCCATCATCATCATCCTTATCATTATCATCTTCATCATCATCATTCTTCACCGGTGTGGAAAGCAACGGGAAGCTACCACACCTACAATCCCTAGTAAAGCTGCAAGCATAGCATGCAAATGCTATGATTGCAGTGAAGGACCTGCCTTCGGGCAGAATTACTATGGATGGAAATAATAATAATAAAATAATAATATATTATTATTATTATTATTATATTAATAATAATATTATATTATTATATTATTATTTATTATTATGTTATTATTATTATTATTGTATTATTATTATATCAGACTGTCCACGGTGACATGTGGCAACGTAAGAATGCCTATAAGGTGAGAGGTTTAAACTGCGATAATGGAATGGAATTTCGAGTCTAGGAGAGATTTATGTTATATTTAAAACCATCCGGCTGACATATTTTACTGAAGCACGTAACGGTATATTTTTTTCAGGGCCAGGTTACCAGCCTGACGCCTAACCCCCATAGGACTTGTATTTTTTGGGGTACGGGGTTGCTCTATTAGCCGACAGGTCTCAGTTTTAAGGCGCGAGAACTAGCCTTTCGCCTTTTGTCCCATCCTGTTAGCTACAGTCTACTATGACTGCAGTCAGGGAGCAGGATAAGGCTGCTAAAAGAGTCGCAGTGGCATTACTCGAGATTTATTAAAGTATACATAGTCGGCATTTGTATCCTTCTCGAGGCCGTGCCAACCATTTGCATATGTTATTCTTACACATGTGGAATGATTTGGAGCCCAAATAGTGACTTCCAGATTTTTGCCGATTTTTTCGCATAAATCATGTAGATAATTCATAATTGTTATTATATGTATAATTTAACCCTGCTGAAGTGGAAGAGAAAACTTTACAGTCTTAACTCCATCAGGTAAAATAAATAAATAAATAATAAACAGATAAGTAAAATAATACTTCACTGGTTAACGAACTATGCAAATTAAGGATAATGAACGAATGTGAAAATTAGGATAATTTTAGGAAGTTCGTCCCGAAATTGGGGTCGGCACTAAATTCAAACAGGTCAAGCAGTTAGTACTTGGATCAATTCCGTT
The DNA here is from genome assembly GCA_030220185.1 of Diploptera punctata. NCBI lineage: Eukaryota > Metazoa > Arthropoda > Insecta > Blattodea > Blaberidae > Diploptera > Diploptera punctata. The sequence goes on along the minus strand of JASPKZ010004835.1, from coordinate 2,702 downwards.
CTATGGCAGTGTGTAACCTACAATTTAGTGTTTGTAAATTATGCAAATATCAAAGTTGCATGTGTAGAAGAAGAGATGAATGTTAGCGGGATGACAGATTATAAATCACTCCTGGACAAACTCCAAATACTAGTCCTTCATGATATATACACCTGTCAGCTTCATCATTATTCTTATAGTTCTAAGAATTCTTTACGACCAGATAGAGACTTCCATGTCATATTTTCATATCAATTTCTCAATTGTTATTTACATAAAGTAATACAAGTCTGACCCCAACTGGAGTTTGCCTTTCTACATAGAGGCCTTTGTACTATTAATTTTATAGAACAAATAAAATACGATACATAAAATAATAGTATATTACGATACAAATGTGTAAAACTGTGTTTTACGTAAGAGTTGAAATGTTTATGTCGGAATTGATAAATGAGAGCATAATTTGTTTTAACGAATACGTGAAAGTCTTCGTAAAAGTGTATCGTACTATATTTTATTCTATACTATGTTGAATTTCGTACATTTAATTATCATTATTATCATCATCCGGTATCATGGCAGCTGCCGCAGTCTTCCGAAAAATCAAACGCCATTCCTCTCTGTCCATCCATTGATCTTCCTCCAATCTTCTGATATTCATAGCCGCTTATACCCCGTCTATCCAAGTTTTTTCGGTCTTCCTCCTTTCCATTGGGATACATTCCATAACAATTTTAGGCAATCTTTGCTCTGGTATTCTTTTGACATGGCCATACCACTGTAATATTTTCTTTTCTATAATGTCTATGAAGTCCGGCTCCTCTTGTACACCCATAATTTTCCTTATTTATTTATTTCGTATTCTATCCATTCTAGATTTTCCAGTAGAACTTCTTAAAATATCCATTTCTGTACTTAAAATTCTTTTCATTTCCCTGGTAGGAATATGCTAGACTTTAGCACCATATGTTAAAATGCTTTGAATTATCGTTTGATATATTTGTAATTTTCTATTTTTTGTAATATTCTTGCTCTGCCAAACAGAGTTTAAATAATGTATTGCTTGTTTTCTTTTTGCGATTCTATTTTTAATTTCCACTGTGTTAATCGCCTGAATGGTCTAATTTTGTTCCTAAATAAGTGCATTCAATATTAGGTTTAGTCCTCCATTGGTTGAAATTTCTATTTTCCATTTTTATACTTACTTAGGCTTTACTTACTTACTCACTGGCACTATCGAACCCGTAGGTTCATGGCCGCGCGGACATAAGCTCTCCATATATCCCTATCCTGAGCTAATGCTTTCCAATCATTCCCTGTATAATCTACTTCCCTCAAATCATAGTTAATGTTGTTCTCCCACCTCATTCTTGGTCTACCAACTGGGCGTTTTCCCTCTGGCTTTCCTACAAGAAGTTTCCATGCACGTCTTTCATTCCCCATACGTGCAAACATGTCCTGCCCATCGCAGTCTACGAGACTTAACTGTTCTTATTATATCTGGCTTCCTATAAAGACCATGTAGTTCATTGTTATGTAGTCTTCTCCATTCACCTGTCTGTTCATCTCTCTTTGGTCCAAAAATTTTCCTAAGAACTTTATTCTCAAATACTCGTAATCTCCTTTCCTCCCTTAAAGTAACAGTCCATGTTTCGCACCCATATAATATAACTGGTAGAATAATAGTTTTATATATTTTCGCTTAACGTTTTTTGAAAGGAGTTGGGACATCAAAAGTCTCTGCAATGCATAATAGCATGCATTTCCAGATTTGAGCCTATGTTTAATTTCTTTGTGCGCTTCTCATTCCTATTTGTGATTATTGTTCCTAGGTATTTGAATTCAGTCACTTCCTCAAAATTTCCCTCATTTGTCATTAGCTGTCCATTTCCATTATATACTGAATTTCTACCTGTGACCATATATTTAGTTTTACTGATATTTACTTCCAGTCCTAATTTCTTAGTGTTACTCAATAGTGTGTGCGTGTTGGCCTTTAGTATCTCCTCGCTATCGGCCAATAGTACTACATCATCAGCATAAACTAACAGCTTATTAATACCATTCAGTTGTAAGCCTTTCTCCAATTCTCTAAAGATTTAATGGCATGCTCTAGTACAAAATTAAATAGCAGAGGAGATAGTGAATCTCCTTGCTTCAACCCATTCTGGATTTCAAAAGTGTCTGAAAACTGTTTGCCTACACGCACCCTACTATGTGAGCCATTTAGACACATTCGTATAAGTCTAACTATAACTTTTTAGGAATTCCGAACTCCAGCAGGATACTATATAACTTCTCCCTCTTAATGAATCATATGCTTTTTTGAAGTTAAATTAAGTTGATGTACAGTACCATTATATTCCCATTCTTTTCAAAATCTGTTTATACTAAAAATCTGATCTGTGCAGACCGTTTCTTCTAATCACATTGAATCTCCTAGATGTCATCAATATAGGGAGTAAGTCGCTTACTAAGATATTTGTAGAATTTTGTATGAATTGAAAGTATGAGATCCCCTGTAGTTGTTGCAATCAGTTTTATCTCCTTTCTTATAAATTGGTACGATAATTGATTCCTTCAATTCACTGGAAGAGCTATTTTTCCCAAATAATACTAAGCCACCAGCGTAATGTGGTCTATCAATTTTTTCTCCTCCCTGATTTTATGAATTCTCTGCTGGGATCACATCTGAACTGATGCTTCCTATACATCTTCCAATT